>LFZO01000102.1:0-84206 GCA_001578225.1 Pseudocercospora musae | reverse complement strand
AATCTTAGAACCCTAAGCATATACTACTAGTCTACCCTTAATAGTTAGAAGGTAGAAGTAATTAGAGACTAAAAGCAATAGAAAGGGAATACGACAAGCTAATCTAAAGCAAAGAAGACCTAAAGAGGATAGTAAGGTAGATTATTAAATAGGGATTCGTGCAACAATTTGTACTAGTAAGGGAAACTAAGGAGTAGATAAGAAGGAGGGAAGAAGAGGGGGAAAGAAGGGTAGGGTAGTAGGCAAGGTAGTTAGAGGGTAACAACCATAACACTAGTATACCCTAGAGGAAGGAAAGCAAAGAAACGAGGAAGGACAATACTTATAAATAGGACAGGAGGGAGGTTTTTACTAACCAAGTTAGTTTCCTACCTAAAACAATACATAGAAATAGACCTGCATAGGCCGAAAGGCACTACAATAGGCAAATGAAACATCTATCTATCTATATAATAAGGCCTTCGTAATAGTAAGATCTCGCTCTACTTTTAGCTTAGTATATAAGAAATTAAGCCTTCGCTACTTCGCTAGTAGCGACTCGACGTCGTCTAGATAGGACCTCTTATAGTCCTAAAATAGCTAATACTTCTATAGGTACCTCTATTTGTACTCTAGATTACTCTCTAGTACTATACCTTTACTCGATTAATACTAGATATAGTAGACAAACTTGCCTCTATTATCGGTCTCGACTAGATTAAAGTTAAGGTTATCTAGATATAGTAGAGGTACTATCCTATAAAAGTCGGAATTTTAGGATTCGTAGAATTACTAGAAATATAGAAAATAGAGGATCTAATAGCTTAAATTATTAGAAAAATAGTAAATAATACTCTCTTAATTAGTTCTATTAAATTCTCGAGTTTTGCTTTAATTAGACAACTTTAGTACGAATACCTACCTAACCCTATGGTTACTAGGTAACTATAAGCGTAGTAGTATTCCTAGTAACGATCTCTTAGTAGATCTATAGAAGTACTTCTATACTTAATCGTTACTAATTTAAGCTTATTCGGATCGTAAGAGGTAGATCTATATAGGATACTAGTACTAAGTATGTCTCGAAGGTACTATAGCTATTTACTAGCAATTTACTTACTTCTAGCTATTATAAGGTAAGGTCTATACTAGAGCCTTAGGTACTAGATACTAACATTAATAGTTATTAACTATTACTATGTTAGTAACGACACTATTAGCCGACCAAGTGTTACTAACGACACCCCTACTTAGGACACATTCTATTATGCCTTAAAGAGTGCTAGACGATGCAAAACATACTTTCCGTGCTTCGACTTGACGCCAATTCGACATCTCCTTCAAATCTTTCACGAGCCAGTCTGGCAAGCAGCTCACTCTTTCCGACTCGGTTTTGCAGGTGCAGTGCTCAAACCTTGGTTGAAAGATATCCACCCGAAGAGACGCGTGGCCTATGTTCTTCGCCAATTTCACTAGAATTGATTATGAGTTGACGATCGCAAATGAGCGAAAAAGCCACACGAATACATTGTCAGCAGTTAATTCGTGGAGCACAATGCGATCTTATTACTCTTGAGAGTAATTCTTGCAGGCATGCTTGTTTTGGACCTGTCCTTCTGCATCATCAGACTCTTGGCTGTGTGTAACATTATGTGTGATTGCAATGACTAGGATGCAGCCAGACTGATCTGGAACTTCAAGGAAGGACTCCTCCATCACGACTCTACGATACTGGCCGTTCCCATCCAATGCTACCGAGCATCGAGCATTTCCCGCGATAATAGACACGTCGAAGCACTGAAAATGTGGTTGCGAGAAGCTTGAGCTTGCGGAGGAAAAGTGCACTATCACGTGCATTGCCAATCGCATCGAAATATTCCCTGCCACTCGCCTTCGCCAAGATCATGGCAAGATGGTCTCGCGGTGTCCACCTCTCGTACGGATTGCAGGTACTGCATCGCAGTCCGCATCCTCTTGCTCACGCCAGCTCAAGTGGACAGCGCTGTTTGCTTGAGAAGAATCGTGATGCGATGCGCTGGAGAAGGACACGGAATGATAACTCGCTCGATGCAAGATTCCAATAGGTCGAATATTGCAGGTTTCCGTCCTGCTACAGCCCACCGCAGCGGATCTCCACACGTTGTTCTACGCTTGAGCAGTGAGCCTTTGCGCAACGCAGGTACAGGTGCAACGACCAGCGCATGCGTGGTGCTTCCTTCATATGAGTGAGATGCTCGCGTGTACGGACGATCTGCTATATGGCACGTGCAGTAGGCACGGCGCTGCAGTGTTTGGGTTTACGCGGTGGCGGAGGCTTTACATGGCCTCGCGGCTTCGCCTAGGGCGTCTACAGGCGCCACGCTTCTGGCCGCCCCAATCGATACGCAGCCATGCAGGGTATACAGATGCAGAGGCTCTGATGGCTGGATGTCGTGAGCTGTCATCAACGCCCGGGAGTGGACGACATACTGCTATGCTATGCAGGCAGTGGAGAAGTGTAGGGAGGACGACATGCTGCTATGTTATTATGTTATGCAGGCAGTGGAGAAGTGTAGGGAGGACGACATACTACTGCTATGTTATGCAGGCAGTGGAGAAGTGTCGATTTGTGCCGTGTGCACACGCACTCTAGAACTCTGCCTCCCTTGCTTGCTTTCTTTGGTGTGTGCGTGCGTTGTGCCTCGTCCTCCGCTCTCCATGTATTGACACTTGTTGCATACAATATCGCTCCGCGCCGCTCGCCGCTCTGCACTCATTTGCCTCCCACCAACTGCACCCCTTTGCTGCCGGCCTGCCTGCCCACTTCTCGTCTCTCATTCGGCCAATCTTTTTCTCAGCCAATCGTCTAACCGTTGGCCGATCATCGCTCCAACGCTGCAACGGCAGCGCGCAACGACCTTAGCCGTCTATCCGCGGCGAGCGACTCGACATCTCCGCCCACACACGCCCATACCCGTTGCCGCCCTACCGCCCTCTTTGCCCTCTGCAAGCTTCTTCTATCCGAACCATCACCACCCTGTAACGCAGACCCGTGTCAGCGCGCGACAACACCTCGCTACAGGCATGCAAAGTAGCCTGTCGCAGCCTTGCTCCCTCCGCGATGCCCATATGGCCCTTCAGACGGCGGCGAAGGGCCAGCTCCGACAATACCAATGCCGCTCCTATTGAGCAGCAGCCGCTGGCGGAGAAGGGAGCCGTTCCTTCCAAATCGACATCCACCCAGAGCCCCGGACCACGATCCGCTACCGCCACGCCGCCCATACCACGACGCAATTCACGGCGCAATAGCAAGCGTGGTCGACGACGACCGGCAAGCGAAGCCCAGTCGCCGGCCAGCCAGCATCGGAATGACCCGTCCAACAAGGAGAATGTGCCAACGTTGCCATATACTAGCAGAGAGGAGATCACAGCTCTGCCCTTCCAACAACGCTTGGAGCAGAGTCCACATCTTCGACCTGTCGACCTAGAAAAGCCCCCGATACCATACAATTTTCGCCCCCACTCCATGTCGCAAACCAGCGTACAAGGCCAAGACACTCTGACGAGGCTACAAAAGTCTCAAACACTTCGATCGAAGCGCAGTACGACCGATTATGGGACGCCGACGCGTAGGTTCTCTGGGAGATCCAAACGCAGGGATGATGCATTGCGAGAGGAGGAGATCCGAGCTATGACCGCACCAATACCAATTCCCAAAAGACCCGGCGATGGCCCACTTCGACGTGATAGCAAAAAGATTCGCGGACTCAATGGCGCCTCTCACGTATCATTGCCTCCGGAAGGATCGATTCACTCCTCAATGTCCGGTATCATTGAGCAACGTGGGTGGGAAGTGGGCAGCTTTGCAGCCGTCTTCAGCCCACGTCCCGCGGTGCGGCTGTCTGGCTTGCCGCAGTATGTTTCAAATAGCTTACCACCGAGCTCATCCGGATTTCTCTATCGCATCGACTCGCTTCGGGCGAGCGAACAAGCGCCTGCACCACAAGATGAACGCGAAAGGCGGAAGCGACGCACCGTTGGCAACGAAGCCGACGATCTCGATGCCAGCGATATTAGAGCCATCATGGAACGAGATGCGAAGCGTAGAGCGCAGCGACAACAAGAGCGACAAGACAAGCTCGAGCGTAAGCTGAGAGCGAAAGCTGAAGGTCGCGATCGTGCAGACAGTGGCAGAAGAAGACGATCTTCAGAAGAGCGAAGACGCGTTGAACAGGCGAGAATACGCGCTGAAGGACAGCTGCAAGCGCGTGGAGTACTGACTCCTCCAAGCGACGTCCATCCTGCTTTACGCGGAAATAATCCTGAACCAGCTGGTCTCGGCATTGGCCAAACCCAAGAAGAACCTCAGGCCTCCCAACCTGAGACAGCGCAGCCAGCAGCGGTCCAGTCCAAAGCAGAGAATCCTTTCACAGATGCTGCTGAAGCATCACTGACATCACTACAAGCCGAAAATGTACCTGCCGAAGCAGCGCCAACAACGGTGGAGTCGGCCGCTGAAGAGCCATTTCTCGGAACAGCTCAGGCTGTACGAATGTCGCAGGCAAACACGCCGCCTCTCTCCCCTGTATATGGGCAGAGAGCAACGTCGAGTGCGTCGCAGCTTGCTGAGGCACTGCGACACGAAAGCATATCGCAACAGAGCATGGCCGAACTTGCGCCTCCACCCAGGATACCCGTCGAACGCCGAAGCTCAGATCCTCCACAGGAGAAACGCACCGGTACCTGGGCCAACATCTTCAAGCGCGGCGGCACCTTCCGCAGAAGTGTTGCTGAGCCAAAGGAGCCGGCTCAGAGTTCGTTCTCGAATACTTCGCGTGAGTCGATGAGGAATCAGCCACTGCCGGCCCATCTCGTTGGCACCGACCTTCCACGACCGGGAGCATATCGATCAAGGTCGGGTACACCAGTTCGCACCCAGAGCAAATTTAGAGAAGACCTCCCAGGAATGCCCATCTCGCCACCTGACTCTCGAACGCAGTCTCCAGACGTCGCTACTTCGTTAGCTGCAGCCACATTTCGAGGACCAACCAAAGCTGTGCCCCTAGATATTCCACTCAAAAAGCAGAGGGACGCTGAAGGCGATTTCGCCATGGGCAATCGTAATGATACCCCTGTCAGCCAAAACCTGCGCAGCCGTCACCAGATGTCAGGCTCGCTTGCCTCAATCGATTCAGAAGGATCATGGCTCGCAAGTGGCTCTCTCAAGCGTCAGTCCCATCATTCAGCGCTGAGCAAATCTTTTGCCAAGAAGAACGCGGAATTTACTGCCAGCTATGAGGAGCTTGGCGTCGACAAGGATGCCGAGTACCTCAGCAGAAACACAAGCTCACGTGGTCGTGGCCTAAACAGTCCAGAAGAGGAGAGCGAGGAAGAAGTCCAGCCAGATCCCTCACCCGGTGAGCCCTTCACCGTTCACGAGAGCATGCGTAGAAAACCCACACTGGTAGAGCGTGACCCACGTCTGCGGTCCCGAGAAGGTCTTGTGCAAGACTTCTCGGCACAAGAAGCAATAGTAACGCCGTACGAGCGCTCAGAGCATGCCGACGACTCGGATGAAGTCGAGCCAGAGTCACCACATCCGCAAATCGCGCGCGCCACCAGCGTGAAGACCGGCGGACGACACTCCCGTCAATTCTCCTCCGGCAGCGCAAAACTTCTCGACGTCCCGCGAAATCGTGCATCTTTCGACGTGAGCAGAGACTTGAGTAGAGAAAACACTCCATCACCACAGCCACCAATTCATGAGTCTCAAAAAGACGAATGAAACCAAAATCAGACTTGTCTCGCGATAGATTCGAGGCCAGGATACAGAAGCGACTTTTATCTCATGTGTCTTATAAACACCATCTGGACGACTCCAACGTATTGCGACTCAAGACGGCCGCAACTGCGTATGACGATTCCAACGATATACACTCCTTTAATAATTGGCCCAGAACACTGTCCACAACCGCGGCTGGCTCGGCTGGAAAATTCTTGATTGTATTGCCTGGATTGCGATGCTTGTTTTTGTTCCGAAAATTTGCGCTGTGATACCCCCTGCTTCGATTGGTTGTGGTTGGGCATGCTCATAAGCGTTTCTTTTCGCGCTTGCGCTGTGTTCTACAAGTCCATCAGAATGGAAATTTTGGATCGTGGGCTCTCAGGAGAGTCTCTTGAATAGTAGTGTACATCTTGGGCCGGCATGGCACTCTGGCTTCGAAAAGGCTCGACCAGAGGGAGAAGAGTTGAATAGAGGGTACAGGCCAGGAACGCTGTGTATAGGTGGTGAGGAGGATGAGGTGGTGAGAGGAGATAGGAACGAAAGCGTATTGCATTATATTCACCTGGTCATGTTCTGGTGCTTTGCACGTGTATTACTTCTTCAATTTCAAGATGCTCCGCATTCGCACAGGAGCATATCTACGGTAGTGTCCTTGACTTGTGGAGGGAAAGCAGCAGCAAACAAGCCATCCAGCTCTGTGTGGTGAGCCCTCGCAATCGTTGTGCCGGGATGTGATATTACTGTTTCATGTCGCCTGCTCGGTGATCCTAAAAAGGCCCAGGGTGCCATCGTGCTCGCAGTTCCGATCTCGATGCCTACCGCAGTGTCATCCATGAGGCTCTCCAGACCGCATGCCTCGATGAGCTTCAAGAAGTCTCTCGCATTCTCCCACGGTGTCGCTACCCAACCGCGCCAGAAACCCCAATCGTCCTGTTGGATCTTCGCAATAGCGCAAGCCACGTGGCAAGCGCCGGTCACCTGGGCCAGCTTTTGGCATCTTTTCCAGGTGCTCTGCACTTACGCCCACCAGGAATGTCACCTCCATGGCGGTCAATATGCCTGAACGAGCAAACCTTCGAGCATTGGCCACGGTTCAAATCCTGCCTGTGCTTTCCTGTATACTTCACTGTGCTCCGTGGTCGGAGGGAAACTCAGCCAGATGCTTCGATTTTCTATGTTCAAGAGCCGCATATGTTTTTCCAGCTCGGCATTCGAGCAAAGGCTGCTGGTTAGGTGGCAAGAGGCAGCAACGATTTCACTGTTGCTTGGTTGATGTACATACCTAAGGTAGCCTGTGTATCATATGCGGATGCTTCCCCGACTCCATTGCGCCATCGCTAATGCCCTCACAATGCCTTGATGTCTCATTCAAATCCGTCGTCCCTTCTATCTTTGCGTTCCTGCACTGGACTCAAGGGCGCATCTTGCGCAGGGGGAGTTGAAATGCCTTCATATACGCTAGGCATTGCGCCGAGAGGATCAAATGATGCTTGGACCTGCGGTGGACCTGTCGTTGAACTCAAGCTCCGCCGATGCGCGTGGGCGTGACCCAGCGTGCCGATGGGAGGCGCAGCACCCGTACTCAAGCTCTTTCGATGGCCGTGTCCGACTGGACCAGGAGGTGCTGGTTGTTGGCTCATCTGCTCAGTCTCCTGCTGAATTGGCTCTGTGAGTTCGTCTACCAGGTCTTCCTCGTCAAGATGATGCACGCCGCCACGATTTGCAGCAACAGTCTCCTGCAATGAGAACAGAAATGTGGTCATGTGGTCGAAGCCAACAGCACTTTTGTTATCCTCCAAGCCATACAGCCGGAATGCGTCTGCGAGGCACTTCTCCGACTGGGACGCCTTTTCCAGCCGAAGCCAAGCGTCTGCGGCTTGCGAGTTCCAGAAGGCTGCCTTTCGATTCCTGTTGATGTCCACAAGACCACCGACGGCCCTTCTTTCTGCGAAGCAGGTAGCAATACGTTCCAAGAGTAGGGCATGACCGACACTCCCGATAAGTCTGTCGTCAAGTATTTTGTTCGCCCACCTAGCAGCATCGTCGAGCGCGTTGCCTCCCCGCATCTTCAAAAGCTCAACGCCAAGCACAAGAGTTCGCAGTGCATTGTAAGGCGCGCCTGCGCGTGTAATGTACGAGTAATACGCCGTCTCGAGATACTGATCAATACTTTCAATGCGGATCTTGTTGTTTGACCCAGTCGCGAGCATCAAGCTGACCGCCGCCATTTCGTTGGCACCAGCATAGTGCTTCCAGGCTTTGTCGTTCTTGAAGTCCTGGCAGAGAATCTCAAATGTTCCATGTGCCAGTCGAAAGTCACGTAACATCATAGCATAGTCCCCAAGCTTGCGCATGACAGCCTCTGAAGCGTCTGGTCTATAGAAGCCTTGCAAGCTGTCATAATTACTGCCAGGGCCTCCGAGGCTCGGTCCTGACGAGTTGCGTCCTCCAAAGGTCGTGAATCGTTTGGAAAGAGACATAAACCTGCCACTCAGGCCTCGCCGCCGCGACGCGACCTGGTCGTTCCACGTTGCAGAAGCGCGCTCCATAGAAGGTATGATGGACTGCGTGACCATCTCGCGAACGAATGCGCGAATTGCCGTTGCATCAGTCTCGAAGATATATGGCGCAGAGTCTTCCTCGTCCTCGTTGGTCTCGTGCCGAACAATCTCGGCGAGCTCCTCGGCTGCAGCAGTCCATTCGCACGAAGGGAGTCTCACGCTGTCATCGTCGGATGATACACACTGCGCACTACGCAGGCGCAGGAGATGACAATGCAACCCAAAATGGCGCTTCATCTGATCGTACAGGGACATAGACTTCGTGATATCATCATAATCCTCGTCGTGTATCAAAACATAGTAGCGTAGGAACTCATTATGCACCCATTGCGGCAGCCGGTGCTCGCCCGTGTTCGACGAATCGTAAAGACTTCGAAGTTCTTCTATTGGAGAAGCTGATCTGGAGGAAATAGCAATGACGGCTGCAACTGGATGGCTCAGCGTCTCGGACGGGACCATAGGAAGGCCGGAAAGTAGTCGACGTAAATACAAAGAATAAAATGGAGACGTGCGAGTCGGGTGGTGGATCTGCGCAGTGTCCT
This sequence comes from Pseudocercospora musae, assembly GCA_001578225.1. NCBI lineage: Eukaryota > Fungi > Ascomycota > Dothideomycetes > Mycosphaerellales > Mycosphaerellaceae > Pseudocercospora > Pseudocercospora musae. The sequence goes on along the minus strand of LFZO01000102.1, from coordinate 75,360 downwards.
TGGCTGTCATGTAGCTGGCCTCTATGGGTCCAGAATTCTCCTCATAAAAGGTCAAGTGCCGCTCGACCAACTCTTCGATCTGCGGCACATCTCCCCCGGTCCGTAGTCTGGCAGGTTTATATTCGAGCATTGATGTTCTGTTTCCAGCTCTCGCACCAGAAGCAGCTGAGTCAGTGCTTCTCCTGTCCGCCGTGCGAGGATTCTCCAAGCCATCGTTCACACCAGCGAAACGAATCGCGAAATCGTCCCATATTCTGCTTACTCCAGTGCTGTCTCGAATCGTGACTTTTCCTGGAATGTGTTCGCCAAACGGTCGCAATAACTCCAGTAGGCCACCATTGACGCCCTTGTGCCGGATGAGCTCCTCGGTATCCTGAGAAGCTAGCACAGACACATGCGGCGAGAAAGCGCGCAATATCAAATCTCTAATATCATTGCTAATGACTTGGCCAGAAGGCGCAGGCGACGGTGACCTTATTGTTGATCCAGCGGGCGAGAACCTAGAGCCATTGCTGGTCGCGGCGGTCGGTGTCACCGTCCCTGACTGGCTCGGAGATGCTGAGCCCGGCCAAGCAGGGAGGGATGTCGTCGACGAGAAGAGGTTCGACAGCGAGGCATTACTGCGGCGGTATGGGAGGGTCGAGATGGATGACAGCGGCGACTTTCCCAGTCTTCGCTTGTGCACAGAGATCGATTCAGAATCAGACTCCTGCGGCGATATTGGATCGGGCATGGGCGACTAAGCCTCGAGCTGCTATTCGGGCAGAAAGCGAGTGGGCGGCGAGTGGCTTTGGCATTGGCGATCGCGAATCTATGCGTGTGGATATCGCTTGGTGAAGAGTGCCTTATGTGTATGGTATAGTATAGTAGACAGTAGACAGTAGAAAGCCGAAAAGATTGACCAATCAGCGCATGTATGGAGGCGAGTGGGGATGCCACGAACAAACATTTCACATGCACAGAACAATCAACGATCCAAAACAAGCCCAAGTCGGTCTAACATTCACTTCATCACCACAAGGCGCTGGATCTGCGGCTCGCATGTGAACAGTCGACACTGAGCCTCATAGTGAATGCTTCACGTGACGCGCAGGTTGACTCACTGGCCTGCACGAGTACATATATCTGCAGGCTCAATTCGACTTCGCGGCATCACTTCCACAAACTGCGTCCAATGCAAGTCCACGTCTTGTATGCCTGCGGTCCGACAGATCACAACATCACATGAGGGCGCGAAGCGGAGGAGTCTGAACAATTATTCGAAACTGCATAGCTGCCACCTTTCCACCACGATGCCTTTGCTGGTCCAGGAAATCGAGGATGAGCCTAGTGTGCCGACGAAGCTGGGATTGACGCCAGTGGAAGATACTCTGCGCACGCTCCTGCTGGATGTTGCAAAGCATATTGATGCAGCACCATCTTCGCCTGACGCCGAAAGCCAAGTTCATGTACCTGATGAACTCGCAAAACAGCCCATCACACTGCGCTTCACTGGAGGATGGGTTCGAGACAAGCTTTTAGGTGTGGAAAGTCACGATATCGATGTCGCCATCAACAGAATGACAGGCTTTCAGTTTGGCCTCCGTTTGAAGGAGTATCTAGAAATCCCTGGCAACCTCGAAAAGTATGGTCTGGAATCTATTGCTACAAACGAGAAGCAAAGCCAGAAAGCCGGAGCCACTAACAACTCGAAGACCGTCGGTGGTCTGCACAAGATCGAAGCCAAGCCTGAGAAGTCGAAACATCTTGAGACCACGACCGTGCGAATTCTGGGTTTGGACATCGATCTGGTCAATCTGAGAAAAGAGACCTATTCTGACGATAGCCGAAATCCTCAAATGGAGTTCGGCACCCCAGAAGAAGACGCTTTACGCCGGGACGCTACAGTCAATGCAATGTTCTACAACATCAACACCGAACAGATCGAGGACTTCACCGGTCGAGGCCACGAAGACATGGCCAAGAAATTGATCCGGACTCCTCTGGAACCCTACCAGACCTTTAAAGACGACCCATTACGCGTTCTGCGACTCATTCGATTTGCCAGTAGACTAGAATATACCATCGATGACGCAGCTCTGCAAGCAATGGGCAATGAAGACATCAAGCACGAGCTGCGCCGCAAGATCAGCAGAGAGCGTGTCGGCACCGAGCTCGAGAAAGCGTTGCTAGGGCCACATCCTCACGAAGCAATGAGGCTCGTATTTTCTCTTGGTCTATATGACACGATCTTCTCGGATCCAGTGGTTGCAAAGGAAGACCATTACACACCAGACATTGAAGGATGGAGCATACTTATTGACACCCTTGAGGAGATACTCAGTTCCGGCGGCGTACTGCAGGAGAGTTTGGCGAGAGACAGTGAGGAGTCATACCTCGCATGGATTCTTGCCGCAGTCACTCCTTATCGGGATGCGCCGCAGCCAGAGTCTACCGAGCCTGGAAAAAAGGCGCCGGCTCCTATTCCAGTGACTGTAGCCCGAGAAGGCATCAAGACACCAAACAAGATCAGCGATGTCATCAATGCTTCCGTTCGCAACCATACTGAGATCTCAGATCTAGTCGACAAAGTCTACGACAGAAAACGGCGGCCCGACAAGAAATTCGACGGCGAAGATCCTGCCGCTCGCGATGTTCTTGGCATGGCTATACGTAGATGGGGAACGAGCTGGCGAAGTCAAGTCATGTACTCGCTGATGGTGGAGTTCGCAGACAACCCAGCACAAATTGAGGGTGAGTAACATATTGTAGGTTCACGAGCACCTGTTCACCAGACTGACCCTGCTGCAGCCATTGAGCGCAAGTACATCGCATTCATCGAGCATCTTCGCGCTCTCGATATCACAGATGTCTGCGCTCTGAAGCCACTGCTCGACGGCAAAGCTCTCGCCAAAGCTATTGGCACCCCACCAGGCCCGTGGATGAAAGATGCTCTCGACGTCGTCATGGCCTGGCAACTACGCAATCCCGGCACGAAAGATGCTCAACAAGCAATTGAAGAGGTGAAGGATCACCAAGCCAACGGTGAGCTGACCTTTGATCTTGTCCGTCACTTCCTAAAGCTTACGATTCGTCCTCTGTTCTTAAAGGCCACACCCAGAACAGTAACTGAACAGGGCCGTAAAATCACAACAGAACAACTTCCACAGAAGATGGCCCTCCAATCAACGGACGACACCATCAACAAGCCTTGGAAATCCTCCAAAGACGTCTTTGTTCTCACCATACTTCGATGGACAGTCCGAAGCCTGAACGAGCAACGACTCCCCGAAATCTGGCCCCTCGTCATCCCACCAATCCTCACTCTCCTCGACGACTGGGAAACGAAATACAAACAACTCGGAACAGAACTCCTCACTTCTCTCTTGCACTCCACGACCGCCCCCCTCCTCAACCGCACAGGTCTCGGCGAAGTTTTCGAAGAAGCACTACTCCCCTCCCTAACATACATCCCCACAATAACTCCAGAAGAAGAATCAATCCCTCTCCTTCAAGCTTTATACCCAGCACTCCTCACATTATGCAAAGTCCGCTTTCCAGACGAAATACCCGGCCGCCGCGTGACATTCCTCGATGCCGTTATCCGCAAAGGTATAATTTACGGGTATACACATTGCAGTCCCAACCACCCGAGAATCCTTGCAGTCTTGTTCGACCAACTCGGTATCTATCTCGATGAACTCGGCATCGATTCCGTGAAGCACATCAAATTCATCTTACCCATGTTGACAGAAAGTCTCTCGGATCCCATGGGTACTGCTACAATTCCTATGCTTGAGTCTTCGGCTAGGGCGATGCAGGCTTTGATCAGGAATTCTTGGCCCAGGATGGTGATTTATAGGGGAGAAGTACTTAAGGGCGTCATGTTCTGTTGGTTGAAGATTCAAGGAATGCAGGGGATGGACAGGTTGGAAGGGGGATTGAGGGAGTGCGTTAGGTTGTTGAAGATTTCGTTGAAGCGGGAAAAGGAATGTGATTTTGAGAAGGAAATTGAAGAACTCGTGGTTGTGGATGGGAGGTTGAGGGACTTGTTTGCTTGAAGAATCTGGCGTTGCTCATTTCACTAACCCAGCCCTCTCATCTTCCTCACTATCCGTCTCACACCCACTCTCTTCCTCATCCCCCTCTTCACTATCAGTCTCCTCCTCTTCCTCACTCTCACTTTTTTCTTCCTCACTTTCATCCAACCAATCATCCAAAGTCTTCTCCTTCCCAACCTTTCCCCCGCTATACCCGGGATCCTTGTCCGCTTGCTCGTCCAACCTCTCCGCAGCCGTTAGTGTCCTCTCACTCACATACTCCCTTCCACTCCCTCCATCATGTTCGTCCCTCAAACTCGCCGCCGGCTCCTCGCCTTCCCGTACCCACTCCGGTAATCGACCATACCCTCTAATCCCATCCGTCCCAAGAATCAAGGCCGTAGAACCAAGTAGAATATCTCTCCGACTTTCCGAAGGCGAGGGAGCTTGTGGGACGGGTTTAGGTGCTAGGAGCAGTAACGAAGCGAGTTCTGTTGAGGTTTCAATTGCGAGTAGAGAGCGGAAGAGACGGGCGCGGTCGCGGAGGGAGTAGGAAGGTGTGTAGCGTGCTAGGAGCATGGTATGGTTGTAGAGGAGTTCGATGGGATCTTTGGGTTTGGGATCTTCTTTTTCAGGTTTTGAGGAGAAAGCGTCTTCACGGAAGCCGTCGTTGTCGTCTTCGAGCGTAGATGTTTGAGGTGGCGGCTTTTCTGGATTTAGTGCGTGGATTGCTTCAAGCTTTTCGTTTTTGGCGTTGAGGTAGTGGAGGTAGACTTTTGCGCCAAGGAGGATGATTTGTGCGCGTACTTCATCGCTTTCGTCTGGGTAGCTCTTAATTAAGATTCGGAGAACGTCAGCTGCGATGTTATTTTCTGGATCTGTGCCCGCGAATTCTCCGACGAGCCAGACTATGCTTGCTCGAGCTGTGGGTGAGGATAAGGTATCTAGGTTTTTGGCGAGTCGGATGACGGTTTTGCGATGTTCGTTTGGAGCTCGCTGTATGAGATGTCGTATCACTTCCATTGCTTCGCCCACTAGTGTGGCATCTGAGCTGCGGATTTGCTTCAGCAGCAATGATAGGCATCGTCGCGATGTTGCGTCACTCGAGACTTGCGCGCAGCGTCCTATTGCTCGAACACTTTCACGGACCAGTTGGGCATCGTGGCCTTTTGAAAAATGTTCCAACTCTGCCAATATCAGGTCTTGCGTCTTTTTTGGACTGTGTGGGAATATAAGCGTAAGCAGCTCCAGCTTGAGCTGCCAGATATGAGGCGCCTCATTCGCTCGTATGAGGAAATGCCGCAGGTACGGCACAAAATAGGTCGGATCGGCCAGGCAGACCCGGACGATGTTGTAGAGCGCCACCTGATTGATGTCTTGAGGGGAGCGAAGTAGGGCAATGAGCGGTCCGATTGCTTGAGGAAGGTATTTCGAAGGCGAGAGGTAGAGAGAAGCTCGTGCGACAGCAACAATTACTGCTGAGTTACGACTTGACAGAAGAGGCTGGATAGACTTCAGAAAGAGCTCCAGATCCGGATGGAACTGCTCGACTTCCTCAAAGTCATCCTCATCCTCTTCCTGGTCATCCAAGTCTTCGTAGAAGTCTTTTGCACGCTGCTCTTGATTTGCAGCTTTCCTGACTCGCTTCGTGCTCGGTGGGAAGCATTTACGCGAGTAAACAGTGAAGAGCTTGATGAGCGCAAGCTGGCCCCATTCATCCATGTCAACGATCATTTTGCACAGCCGGCGATAGTTGGAATGAATCATATCTAGGCGATCTGGACATATTTCCAGGAAGGCTTGGACCGCGGCTCCAGCCACATAGTACTGCTTGTCAGCCAGAAGAGTCGCCAGGTATTCTTCCACTTGCGGGCGCGTGTTCGGGTCGAGCTTGATGCATTTGACGCATGCCAGAGCTGCGGCCTTGCGGACCAAGGGCGACAAATCGCTCGCACCTTTCTTAACGGCAAGGCTAACAATCTGGGAGATGACGGGGACTCGAATGCCGGACATGGTCTTGAGTGCCATGGCGCGCACTCTCGGATTGGTGTCGGATAACGACTTCTGTATTGTGTTGATGGCCAGCAAGGCAGTGTCTGGATCAGACTCAGCATGGTGGATCAGATAATTGTAGACCAGTGGGCGTGTCGAGGGATATTGCCATGACAGAGTCTTCAGAACAGCAGGAAAGAAGGTCAACGTCGGCTGTGGAGGGTCGGAATATTGCATCTACGGCCATTATCAACATGCATTCGTATATACACAGATCTCTTCGGCGCCGCAGAGCATACCGCAGCCACTCTCCGCAGCCCGTCCAGCACATCTCTTTCATTCCTGCTGTCCAGCATCTTCTTGATCTGCTGCGCCGGCAGTGGCTTGGTGCTTCTGCGTGGTGCTGCATCTCGCGCAGCTTCGAGCGTCAGGTCGCGTGCTGTGTTCGGGATCAGCTTTGTCTGTGCGAGCTCCCAGCGAATGCTCTCCATATTGGCATGTCGCTGGTGGTGTTGGTGTGGCCTCTCGCTCCCTACCTGTCTCCAGCATGGAGCTTATCCGCGAGATGGACTCCATAGCGTCTCCGCCTGCCTGGCTGCCTTCAGGCAAGTGCGACCAGAAAGATGCTAAGACGCAGCTGCCCGTGTGGTGATGCGAGGGTGGCAGGTGGCAGGTGGGGCGGCATCTTGCCAAGACTTCGCGTCCGCGTCGCTTCTCGAAGCACGAAATCTTCGCCCAGCAATTTCAACTTCTATTCCCTCTCAACAACAACATGTGAACACCCACACCTTGCGCCGCTCGACATTGCTGGCCGATCATCCCATGAACTGCATCATCTCGACGCATCAACATGTCATGAGCGACGCCCTTGCTCCCCACTCAGCAACAGCTTCTCCACGGCTCCCTTCTGACATGTGCTGCTGGAAGCAAGACCTGCGCACATATCCATCACATTGGATATGACCTCACCTGAGTCGATCGTCCTCGAAGGCGCTGGCATACTGGAATTCCTCCAGCATGTGCTCGATTGTCATGCACCACCATCAACTGTGCTGGTCTGCTCCACCAAGACTGCTTTCATAGAGTCTCTCAAGCGTGCAGCTGCATCTGTGCCAGGTGGGCTGGATGAGCCTGCCCTTCCTGCCCATCGCATGAGGCGGCTCTGGCGCACGCCTACCCTCCGGCTTTTATCAACATCACGCACCTTGAAGTTGGTGTTCTGCCCGGACATAACTCATGTTCGGGCTTATCTGGCGACATACAGGCTGGCTCTCGCGGACCGTCCAGAAGAGGCTGACACCGCCCTGCGCTATAAGAGTGCACGGCCTGTGCTGGCAGTCCTTGATCTGATCCAAGTTCACCGACCGACCACAGCTTTCTCTGCTCAAGGCATCAACCGCTCGATATCGGCTGCAGTGGAGGCTGCCCACGCTACTGCCAGCAAGCTGATACTGGCGGAGTATCCGGCGCCGCTTGAACAGCCTGATATGGATCTTTCAGAAGCCGGAACGGATGTTCGGCAAGCAGAACAGTCGGCATGGGATGAGGCGGTGCCCATCTTGAACGTGACGACAAAGCGTCTCGGCGAGCTCTCAGTCGGCAGGACTGTCTCTATCAGGACTGCGGCCGCAAGGTGGTGCATCTTTCAGCGCCTCGACAGCTGCTCACTGGGTGCCGGTCTTTGACAACGCCCTTTGAGCACAGGTTCAACCCTGCTACTCCGAACACCGCAGTCGAGGATGATGGACGCTGGGCTGCCTTCGACCCTAGCATGTCGATGGCGCAGAACGCGATGCTCTTTGGCAGTCACTGAACGCACACCCGAGCTGAGTACATCTCGACCGTGTGGTCCAACGAGCAGGCGGACAGTGTCCTGGAAGCAGTCTGGCGTCGAGTCCCCGCACAACAGCCCCTTCGATCCAGCCGTACTGCCTAGCCAGTTCGACATCAGCTTCAACCCCGCTGTCTCAAGGTACGTGCTCATCTCTCTGTTCTGGCACTGCTCCAGTGATGAAACTTTTGAAAATTCACAGACCTGTTCTGAACAATAATGTGGAAAAATTCATAAGCTTAAAGCCTGACTGGAAAACACCATCATTGCAAAGCATCTATCGAAACCAATATTCGAATCTTTGCTAACTGCGTTGGCAGACTTCAAGCTTGCATCAGCCCTGTCCTGTCCTTTCGCAGTACTGGCCTTCACAGTCATTCCCTGATTAACGTAGAACTGCAGATGGCAAAGAAATCGCCGAAAATGATGAGGGAAAGACACGAGCAAGCATTTCCTGAACGAACAGCACTGGGTATCCTCATCATAGCTGCAGAATACAAAATCTCAAAACGCCATCGACACCATGTCATATACTCTGCTCCATCTCCGTAATGTAAAGCCTAATATGACTCTCCATCTTCATATACTCCTCTCTCGCCGCTTGAACCTCATGCTCAATCTGCTCCTTCAAATCCGCCATTTTCTTCTCCGTCTGCTCAATCCTCACCCTCCTCTTCTCCACCTCCTCCCCCCTCTCCCTCCTCTCAGCCGTCAACTCCCTATGCGTCGCCCTCAAAGCTTCCATCTTAGACTTGGCATTATTCGCCCTCATCTCAGCATCTTTCCTCAATTTCTCTGTCCTATCTTGCCATTGTTGTAATTGCTTCCTAAGCATTTTCTCCTGACGTTCGACTTCTCGGACATTATTGGACTTTTCTGTGAGGGCTTCGCGGTTTTTGGTCGCAGCGCGCATTTCTTCGTCTTCTTTTTGAAGTTCGGATTGCAGGTCTGAGAGGAGGCGGGTCAGGGAGGATATGTCGGTGTGGAGGAGGGTGAAGGTGTCGCAGGATGTTTGAAGGGCGCGGGAGCGTTTGTCGAGGCGATCGATTTCCGAGCGATCTGTTGCGAGAGATGTGCTCAGATCGCGGAGAGACTGTTCGAGGTGCGCGGGAGATTGTTCGGTGTATGGTCGCAATTTTGAGGCTTCGTTTCGAGTTTGCATGACTTGGGTTGTTTTGTCTTCCAAGAGGGATTTCAGTCTGCTTTGCTCGCCTTTGACGCGTTCCAGCTTTTCCGTAACTCTTTCTTGGGTCTTCTTGAGCTCGAGAAGTCTAGTCTTGAGTTCTTGAGATTTTTGTTCTTTGTATTGAAGCTCTGCCTCGACGTTCTTGCGATTCTGTTGCATCTCGTCTAGCCGATCCTCCTTCTCCTGGTTCGCATGGTATAATTGCTCAATTTGATTCTTTACCCGCTCCGAGGAGTTGTAGTGCTCATCGATCACTGCCGTCTGACTTTCGCGGAATCGAATGAAGTTGATGATATAGCTGAAAATCTTGACAAGTCGCGGGTGCGTAGGTCTGTACAGGTCGGAGAAGGTGAAGTCCTTGATACCACATTCCAAGAGCAGCTTGCGCATGGTCACGAAGAAGCCCATCAGCTCGCGCGTGTCTGCTGTGAATATCCGTTCCGCATCATCGCCACACATATCTTCTGCCGCCGCGCGCATGGCCGGCGCGACGACCTCGCGCGTCGTGTTGGTCAAGAGTTCCGCGAACCATTCGAACACTTTCTGAATCTGCTGTGGATTCGGTTTGCGTAGATCTTCCACTGTGAAGTTGATACCGATGTCACTTATGCATCCGGCGATCTCCTTGTCAGGCTGCACGTTGTTAGTATGTCAACCATACTGTCGTTGTCTGCGATGCGCCTACCAAAGTCATGAACGCATCTCCATCATCGTGCTCTTTCTGCTTCTTCTGCTGGCTTGACACTGAGCGGCCACCCGCCATACTCATTCGCGGATTGTAATCCATACTGGGCATCGTATTCGTGTATGCGCTGTTCTGTCTTGGAATAAGTCCTTGGATTGGTACTCGGAAGTCAATTCGTGGTTTGTTTACAAAATCACGGAGATATCTCGGCTCAAAACACACGGTTGCTGCGCAGGGATGAGGGGGTACAGCCTCATCTCTTGGCGTCTGGCCCGCTTCTCGAATCTCAAGAACAACATCACGTCTTCACCTCTCCATGCACCTCAGCATCTCCATTACTTCAGCTCACGCAACAATAATCACTACATGCACCAGCACAGAAATGCGGAGGTATGCAGTGTCGTCACACATATGTGTTCTCCCGCGGTCTTGGTTCGTCTCCAACTCGAGTTCGCTTCTTGCCCAATGGACTCATTGCGAATTGCCTTTACACGCTATAGGAACCAGTCTCCATTACACTGGTAGACGCGCTAGGTGGGCTCTCCTCGCTCTCACCACCGGACCTTTCGGCCATGAATTCAGCGAAACAGTATTGTCCACACGCAGTCTTTCAGCAAAGGACTTGGTATGTGGGATGCCCTACGAGGACGAGTGTTATGCCCGTGAAAAGCCGCAAAATCCAGCCTGGCGTGGACTTGTACATATAAAAGGTAGCTGGACTTCCGCAGCTTGTGCGCACTTATCCCGAAGCTTTGGTCAAGGGAGGAGTTCTGTGAATCCTCGATTCACTGCTCTTCCCCTCTTTGTTGGGATGCGCAAACAGGATTTCCAAAACAATATGATATGTCGCAGCGCCAAGAACTCCTCTCGAGAAAGCCATTTTCGGCGTGTATGCGCATCATAGTGGAGTTGCTGGGTAACTTGAGCCTACTGGGCCAAACTGATTACTCTCAGCACGGTGACTGAGCTATTCTACTGCGGCTCTAGTTGAGCCACTATGCTCCGATGGCCTACTAACACGACCAGCGTTCTTTGCGGTCTTTGGATGCTGGTCCGCAATGGCCGTGGACACAAAATGTCCGGCGCATCGCCAACATTTGTCTTGCGCTCTGCATTGCACTTCTTCGGTCACTCGTTACGACCATGAAGTTCAACACGATCGTTGTTGCTGCTGCGGCGGCCCTTCCATTGACTTTTGCGACCCCTCAAAAAAACAACGGTAAGTCAAGAGCACTGCTCATCACTCCTTCGCTGACATCGCACAGAAGCACGAGAGACTCGAGTCGTTACAGCCAAAGACCCAGTCAACGCTCGTGGTGCGGCCGTTGCAACGGGCACTGTTAGGTATATTCATGAGGGTCAGACCGTTCGTGTCTACGACACCTTAACGCCCGAATACACCCAGTACATCACTGCACAAGCCTCCACCTTCCTGGAAACATCAAAGCATCACGGAAAACACCACACCAAGACCGTTGTTCAGTTTGTTGTGGCCCCGTCGCCATATCTGTCTACGACTTTCGTCACGCAGATCTACGAAGCCAATGGCCAGCTCTTCACCGGCGCCCGTACTTTCGTCGCAGGCGTACCCCCAGCCTCAACTGTCGTCCAGGCTGCTGCGTCTAGCATCGCTACGGGCGGCGCTGTGATAAGTCAAACTGGAGTCGCGGTCCAGACTGGCTCCGTTCAAGGTGGCGCGCATGGCAATGTGGGCGCTCTGTCGGTTGGCCCATGGCCAGTTGGTACTGCTGTACAAGGTGCCGTGCACACTGGAGCTGCCACTGTCCAAGTCGCTAGTGCTCCTCATGGCGTCGCGCAGGCCGGGTCCGTTGCGCAGGGCGGTGCTCATGGCGGATCCAACCTTGGAGTCATGGCAGCTCCCCAGGATGTTCCAGACTCTGCTGCTCAGCCTGTAGCCATCATCCAAAACGGTGCCACTCCTGGAACCAACGACGGCGTTGCTGGCCTCCCTGGAAATACTCACGGGTCCGTAGTTGAAGGTGGCGCGATTCCCGTGCAGGGTGGAAATGTAGTCCCTGCGGCTCAAGGTCAGCACGGCACAGTTCAGACCGTGGTCCATGGCCATGGCGGAACGACTCATCGGATTACAAACGTCCGAGTTGTGGCCGGTGCAGCTACTTCAACGGCAGGGCTACGTTCAGCAGCCGTGAGCACAAACTTGGCGAGCGCCATCAGGTCAGTACCCAATCTCTTTAGCATATCATCCACCGCCGCAGACGCCACAAATCCAGAGAACGGCGCCCAAATGGGCACGGTTGTGCCACTCCGCTCAAGTTCTACATCGGAACCTTGCGCTGGTCGTGCCGGCTCCTACACCGATCCTGCTGGCAAAGCCTACAATGTCCAGAGCTGGATGGACAGCAATGTCGAAGCTTATGTGGCCTATCCTACCTCATTCGGTGTTGCTGGCTGCTTTCAACTCTGAGACGGCCACAGTCCTAGATGCAAGGGCTTCACCTCGTTGCTGCCAATCAAAATTGCTACCTCAAGGACTCTGTTGGCACATTCTTCAGAGTGACAGTGCTGCAAGCATGTGCTCTGCGTTCCAGGCTGAAAGCAATGGCACCGTCAATTCACCTTCAGCTCCGGCATCATCAGCGCTCATCGTCTCGTTGTCTTCGAGACCAGTTCCATCAATGCTAACGTCATTCACTACTAGTTCGAGGACACCATCAGTTGTCTTGATGGTCATCGTGCCCCCATCGAACACCTCAACGCGGGCACCCAGCACTGCTATGAGCAGTGCGCCATTTGCAAACTCCACCATCGCTATGTAAGTCTACTCAGTCCAGGAGATGTTACTGCTCTTATATTTTGCACTGGGCACTATGCGTCATCGAATCTGTGCTGACACTACTGAACAGCAACAATACTGTCACACAGACCTGGACCCAGACTGTCACTGCTACAAATACCGTCACGGAACCCTGCGAGACATGCCCAGGAGGGAAGACAACATATGCCAAGACTACCTATTACCCAGCTACAAGCCACCACGGTCATCCAGGCCCAAGGCCCACTGACGCTCCTCCTCATGGCGGGGAATACTATCCAGAACATGGATGGCCTAAAGAGCCTGATCATGCGGAGCCTCATCCTGATTCTCACGAGAATTCCGAATCCGAGTACGACGGCGAGGAAAAGCTTCAAAAGCGTGGTATGAAAGATTATTCAGCGCCATCAACTACATGGGATGACTGGAGCTATGGCTCATCGTCTTCTGGCGGCTACAAGCCCACCAAGACTTCGTCCTGCCCTGCTCCCGGCAGCACTGATAGCAAGGGACGCCATTCTTGTAATCCCGCGCATCCTGAAGGCCAAACATGCGAGTTGGAAGATGGCTGCTATGTCCTTAAGACAGAGGAGAAGTCCAGCTCATCGAAGTCTTGGCCTCATAGCACTTCCTACAAGACTCGACCACATTATGGATCACCGTCATCATCGTCCAAGCCATATCACCCTCCAACAAGTGTGCACTACGGAGGCTCTTCATACAAGCCCAGCCGTTCCTCATCGAAGTCTTGGTCTGGCTACGGATCTCCTTTATATAAGCCAAGCAGCTCTTCAAATTCTTGGTCTGGATATGGCTCCCACACATCATCAAGTAAAGCTTACGCAACTACGTCGAAGCCACGAAAGTATGAGAGCAAGACCTCATCTTCCTCAAAGTCGTGGTCTGGATACGGCTCCAAGTCGTCTTCGAGCAAGGTTTACGGCAGCTCCTCTTCTCGGTCCTGGTCGGGCTACGGCTCCAAGACATCTTCAAGCAAGGCATACGGCAGCACTCCGCAACCAAAGAAGTATGAGTCGTCCCCTTCCTGGAGCTACCAGACCTACGTTCCAAAGCAGAACACCACAAAGCCAGTCTACGGAAAGAGCAGCTCTACTCTATGCCCCTCGTCCACGTCAAAGCCTTACATGCAGCCGGCCAGAAACACGACTACTCCATGCCCCTCGTCCACGTCAAAGCCTTACATGCAGCCGGCCAGAAACACGACTACTCCATGTCCATCCAAGATCAGCACTCAGACGACCAAGATCAAGACCTCCACCACGGTCACCCAGGGTGTCACGATCACACTCACCCGACCGAAGTTGTCTTCGACTAGACCTTACGCACCTCCTAGCCAGCCATCAAAGCAGCCTCCTACCTATCCTCCTGTTCAGCCGCCAGCTCAGGTAAGAGAAGTGGACTTCGGTGATAGTACGCCTTTGCTTAAACGACTTTAGCCTCCTGCTCTGCCTCCTGCTCTGCCTCCTGCTCTGCCTCCTGCTCTGCCTCCTGCTCTGCCTCCTGCTCTGCCTCCTGCCCAGCCGCCTGCCCAGGTGAGTCGAGATCATCGGAGCCCTTTCTTCACCTAAGGTCATCACTGACTTGGACAGCCGCCCGCTCGACCCCCAGCGCAGCCTCCTGCACAACCCCCTGCGCAACCCTCAGTTCAACCCCCTGCACAGCCGCCTGCTCAACCAACGGCACAACCACCGGCACAACCGCCTGCTCAACCAACGGCACAACCACCGGCACAACCGCCTGCTCAGGTATTACTTTCGACATAGCTATTAAGAGGTCTCATGTGATTGACAATGCAACAGCCACCCGCTCAACCACCCGCACAGCCTCCAGTTCAACCTCCGGCTCAGGTAAGCCAAATATATGATTAGATCCTGGACACATACTTAAGTCAAACATAGCCGCCATCTCAGCCTCCTGCACAGCCACCATCGAACACATACCCTGTGTTAGGACCAAGCAAGACCTCGCCGGCCTCGAGCCCAACTGTCTCCACTTACAAGGGCACCGCAGCGAGCACCAAGGCCTCAACATTCGCGCTGCTGCCCATTGTTGCAGCATTGTTCTTCTTCTAAGCTGAGATACCCAAGTGAGGAGTCGAGGCGTAATTTGTGGACAGCTGCTTGTGTGTCTTACGTACCACAAATTGCAGTTGACCACATACTGACACTCTTGCAGCTCTCGCACGCAATGCGCCGCAACAAGAGATTGAAAAACGAATTGGGTCCCCTTGAAAGCCTTACATTTCAGATAATTAATGCCTAACATAATCTACACACGTGAGCACGCTGTAATTTCTAGTTGGACATATTCCTTTACATTTCTCTTGTGTCTTTGACATGTCAGTCCAGACCTATGTTGGCGTGCCATTTTTTCGCCTATCTCTTATCGATCGGCCACACATCAGCTCGAACTTCATGTCCTAATTTGTCGAATTCATAGCGAGCTCTGCTATAACACTACCACCACCAGCAGAGCATTGGTCGTTGTATTCAAACTGCTTCTGCATGTTGTCCGTTTCCTCCATGGTCGAAAGCGGCCACTATCACCTCACAACATTGCTATCGCGTTGTCTGACGCATTCTACGAGTCGTCCATCAAATGCCGCCACGTTTTGAAGGATGCACTCAATTCCTCACCAATGCACGCCATACTTGCACTTGGCTCTGCACTGATGGTACCTGCTTGCTTCGATGGTGAAGCAATCTCCCAGGCCTATGTCCCCCCGGCCATGATCTCAAAAGACGCTCCACTGACGAGACAGAGTGCTCTTGGGATCAAAAGCAATATGCTTATCTCAGTGCAAGTTTGATTGGTTCAAGGACTCCGCTCGCTGGAAACCTGGTCGTTCAGGAAAGCGCGCGCCGAGTGAAAGCCAACGCCCAGCGATCTCACAGCACTTGCAGATAACCACTCAAGCAGGGTCTGGTCTGTCGTGGTCGACTACTGGCAAAGCGCCATTTTGTCAGCAATAAAATGCTGCTGTCTACTATCATCTCTACTACTCAGGTGAGCTCTGGCTCTGAGCTCCCCTACTGTGTTATTAATGCGTTACTTTCCTCCTCCATCGTCCGCAAATCACACTGCTCCCGATTTGGGAGCTGGCCAAGCTCAGAGTTGTGCATCTCCTGTTCTCCGGGGAGAATGCTGAGCCAGTGCATGTTTCGCACAGGGCTAAACAGGTGCATGTGCACTCCTCATGGAGCGTGCCATCGCCGGAGACGCTGACTCTGCAGACGTCAAGCACTCGAACGCAAGCACGAATGGCAACCCCTCCTCGACTGCCGACCATGGTACAACGGTAGCACCCACCAAGCCCAAGCAGCGCAGCCGACGCAAAAAGGCAGATCTGGAGGAAGAGGATTCTTCTAAGCGACGATGCGTGAGTACAGCATGTATCGCATGCCGGTAAGCCACATCGAGACTTTCGCGACCTGCAAGCTATGGCTGTCTTGACTGCGTGGTACAAAGCTATCAGTTGATCGTGCACGCTTGGGGCTGGGTTGTTCTACTCGTGAACTTCTACTCTCGCGACATATGGGATCCTCATGTTCTGGAACCATTTGCTAATATGAATCGGTAAACGATAGAAAGCGCAAAAGTAAATGCGATGGCAATACTCCCGCATGTGCTGCTTGCAGTCAAGTATACGGTACCGACTGCATCTACGATCCGAACTCTGATCACCGCCGGAAGGGTGTATACAAGAATGACATCGACAATCTCAAGACTCGAAACTCGACCTTGCAAACGCTGATTCAGGCCATTCTGAACTATCCAGAAGAAGATGTACCTGCGTTGGTTCGAGAGATAAGAACGTGCGAAAGCCTCGATGCAGTTGCAGAAAAGATAGCATTGAAGGAGGACGGTTTCGAACAGGAAAAAGAGGAGGATGACGCACTCGGAGCCGCAGAAGACAATGCAGGCACAAGGTCGACATTTGAGTCGCATCTGTATGGCAAAATGGGAGACTTGAGGTTGGATGAGGGATCTGTCCGATATATTGGAGGAACATCGAACCTTATTCATTTGGCATCGGAAGAGAATGAAGCCTCAGACGTGGATGAATATCTTCAGCAAGAGAATCCGATCACATCTTGGACGAATGTCACCAACGACACCGATCTGGTCCTTCATCTCGTCAATATGTACTTCACCTGGCACTATACCTTCTTTACCTGCTTGTCGAAACAGTTGTTCTTTCGAGATTTCTCACTAGGCAGACCGCCTGCGAGCAGCAGACGGAAGACACACTATTGCACGCCTTTACTGGTCAACGCTATACTGTCGCTTGGATGCCACTTTACATCTCATGCTGGCGCACGGGAGAATCCAGAAGACTCTGCGACTGCAGGCGATCATTTCTTCAAAGAAGCAAAACGTCTCATCATGGAGAACGACGAGCACGAGAAGCCGCGATTGACAACCGTGCAGGCGTTGGCGCTAATGTCTGTAAGGGAAGCCGGCTGCGGACGAGAAGGGCGTGGCTGGGTATACAGTGGAATGTCTTTCCGGATGGCCTGCGACATGGGTCTGAATCTTGACTCAGGACAGCTGACGAGCAATCGCTATGTCAGCGGCGACGAGAATGAGGAAGATGTCAGAAGAGTAACGTTCTGGGGATGCTATCTCTTCGACAAGTGCTGGTCGAACTATCTTGGTCGCTTGCCCCAGCTGCCTTCATCACTGGTTACAGTGTCCAAGTATGAGGTGTTTCCGGACGAGGACTCTGCACAATGGAGCCCATATACCGACTCTGGTTTTACGCAAGCGCATGCGCAACCCTCCCGAACGCGAGCAGTCGCGCTACAGATCTCGAAGCTATGCGAGATCAGCAATGATCTCATGAAGCACTTCTACAACCCGACCGATATGGACAAGACGAAAGGCAAAGCGGCGGAGCTGAAGAAGCTATCTGACATCCACACACGACTTGAAGCATGGCGACGAGATCTACCAAAAGAGCTTGAGCCAAAGGAGGGAGGGCTTTCAAGTGTGCTTATCATGCAGTAAGTGTCACACGCTTCCTCTGCCTGAGCTAGCTACTAATGCAACACCAGCATGTACTTCCAGCTGCTCATCATTCACCTATTTCGACCTTTCTTGAAATACACCCAAGCAACGTCGCCGCTTCCACAGAACGTGAGCCCACGCAAGCTTTGCACACAAGCCGCAGCCATGATCTCGAAACTCATGCGGCTCTACAAACGATCGCATGGTCTTCGGCAGATACCTAACGTTGCCGTCTATATCGCGCACTCCGCGTGCACAATTCATCTCCTCAATTTACCTGATAAGAATGCCAAGAGAGACATCGTTCATGGCGTCAAGCATTTGGAGGAGATTGCCGAGGGCTGGCTTTGTGCAAGACGGACACTGGCGATCATTAGCCTTCTGGTGAGAAAGTGGGATGTTGAGCTGCCGGAAGAAGCAGCTTCAGTGCTTGCCAGGACCGACGCCAAGTTTGGCACTGTACTGGGTGAGATACAATCGCCTGGAAGCCAGACCAGCCATCCACGGAGAATGTCTGAGGCGATAATGCAAGCACCGTCTATGCCTCAACAGCAGCAACCATGGCAGGCGAATGCTCAAGGTTTCCAGCCGAACAATTATTTCACCGAAGCAGCGGCCAGGCCCTCCACGGTATCTGCCAGCTCGAGCGCCGCCGTGCCTACCAACACTGCAAAGTACCGGCCGCCTCCGCAGGACGCCAACGGACTAAGGGCTCAGCAGTATCCTTCCGCAGCTAACACCCCTTCAACGCAACCCCGACGAAGCTGGGCGTCAACTGGTGGGTCGACCGCTCGACAAGGTGCCAGTCCAAGCGACATGTTTGGCGGCGTCGAACAGCTCATTCGCGATAGCCAAGAGTGGGCTTATAGAGATCAAGCACAACTTGCAACTGGGTTTGACAACTGGAACCAGATGGACATGGATGCCTCTACATGGAATCCAAGTCCGGCCACGACAGTGGGTGTGCCTGCGCCTGCTATCAATGGCGGCGTATCGATAGGAGGGCCTGTGGGCGGACAGATACCAAGTAGTGTACCACACGCTGCTTTCAACCACACGTCGCCGCAGTCAATGGACGGTCTTGGTATGGCGAATTGGTTGAACAGCATGAACGCTTACAACAACATGGCTGGAGGGTACAATGAAGACGAATGGTACCAGTGATGAATGCAACGAAACGGAGAAATCATGAGATCCCGGCTGTGCAGTGTGCAGTTCGAGAGATGACGCGTCCATGTCGACGCCCTTACACGTAGATACCCGAACAATTTCAATCATAGTAACAACCTACACATTCTCCAGACTAGGTCCGCCGAGCGCTCTAGGGCATAAGCACAGGAGGCAGCACCTCTTCCATCATTCGCTCGCTTCTCCCGTCCACATGCCTCCATGGCCCAACCATCCACCGCTTACCCGGCCGGAGATCGGCACCGAGGAGTGGCGTCTTGACTCTTTTGTGCCTAGGAACTTGAAGTTTGGTGCCTGAGAAGCGTGGAATTTGCCATTGGCTGACATAAGGTCGCTGCGATGGGATCTTTTGCGGATCTGCTCTACGTCTTAATTCAACCACACCCACCTCCAGTCCGCGACGAGAGCCAATCTTGTGTTTTGACTGACACTGTTCCCTCGTTCTGCGTAAGATGGGAGATGTGGATGTAAGGAGCACCCGATCCCCCTCAATCTGCTAGCCTGTGATATTGATCTCCGGAGCAGAGAACATCAGACCTTGCACGTATCCGAGACAATCAAAGAAGATCTCGAGCCCGACGAAAGGAATACTTACAAGAACTCGAAACGAAATGGCGACGTTGCGAACAAGTCGGTATCGAAGCTTCGGCGGAAATCCAAGCCGCTGCCAGGAAAGTTGTGGATGAGAATAAGAGATTACGGGCTTTGCTTGTGAGGCATGGCATCTCACCGGATCCCGAGATTAACCACGTTTCGCCTGCTTCTGCCACTTTGAATTCTATGCTGAACTCGAAACGGAGCTGTGGTGGTGGAACTGGAGGGTGTGCACCGAAGCAACAACAACAACAACAACAGCAACGGAACTCTGCCTCGACCTCTTCTTCTCCTTCTTCGCCTTCGCCGTGGACACAGCAACAACGAAGCCCCATAACCACTTCCAACAACAGTAATACCTGGTTCCAACTCCCAACTCTCATGCCATCCTTCGCACCCGTCGCATCATCAGCATCCGTCGGAAGCTACGGCGCAACAAACTCCACAAGCCCAGCAAACTGGTCCACACTCTCAGATCCAGCCTATTACGACCACTACGACTTACCTCCCACCCGACAAAATGACGCATCCTCATGTCGAGACGTCGCGGACGCCATACGATACATAAGGCCAGGAGTCGGAGGCGAATTGGAATCGGAAATGGGATGTCAGGACGGTAACGACTGTGAAATACCGACGACCAGGGCGTTTGATCTTATGGATAGGTTTTCGTCGGAGGATATGAGACAATGACAATTGTGGTACGCTCCAGACAGGGGCGGGATGGGAATACTTGCTGATGAGCGTTCTTCGAGTTCTGGTGGTATTATGGTTTGTGGAGATTATGCTGAGGTACATATGAGTACAAGCGACGAATACACCCCATTCATTTCACTCTTCACATGTTCATCAGACGTTGCTCACGACCTGGCTGAGCCGATGAAGGACGATCAAACAACTTCGGCCCACCTTCAGCCGCGACGGCCATTGGTCTGAGAATCATGTGCATTGTGGTCAAGCTAAGCGTCAGGGACTTGGTGAGATTGTGTCTAACGCTAGGAGCGACGAGGCACTCCGCTCGGCCGCCTTTCCTGGCAGCATGGCTTGGCGAAGTAGCACATTCGCCCGAGAGCCCTGGCGCCACTACAGAATTCGCGCGTGTTTGCCTTTTTGCCGAGGCGTTTCTTCATCGTCAAAGTCTTCGTGAGCGCCAGGGCCAGTATCAGCATAGCTACGCTTCCTGTTGGTGTCCCCAGCATACGGCTTCTTAGGCCGTGGAGTAGCCATATCATCGGGCTCCAAGCCTTCGTTGATGACGACCTCGGGGATGAAGTCGAGAGCGTTTCCTTTCAATCTGTTGACACCGTGTGCACTAGTAATCGAGTTGCTTCTGCTGTGCGCACTCTTCTCGCTGCCGGCAGCACTTGTCGGGCGCGGACCGAAGGCTGGACCAGGAGTTTCGTAGACCAGCTTCGGCGAGCCAGTAACGCCTAACGCAGCCAGAATGTCTTCTTGTCCTTGATCCCGTATGGGCGGTAGAGGCTTATGTCTGCTGACGTTGGAAGACTGTCGGCGATGGTGGGAGTGTACTGAACCGGCTCGAGAGTGGTGCGAAGATACTGAGCTTGCCCTAGAGTGAGATCGCTTTTGCTCTGGCGGCATGCTTGCTCTACTACTTTTCTGCAGCGCAGCCTCAAGATCATCGAGAATACCTCCATCATCCTGCCTCATCTGAGATGTGGTACGGCTAGCCCTGGAGCTCGGTCGAGATAGTAGTTCTGGAGTAGGAGTTCGTCCTGTCAACTTCGGGTCGTATCGGTTTCGCCAGGTAGAGAGTAAGTCGGCCAGACTGACCAGATTTGCACAGATCTGAGGAAATTCCCTAAAGATGAGATCGTTCCTCATCCCGGCCCAGTACTCCGTCTGGCGCACGCTTAGTAGTGCTTCCTCTCCCTTCAGCTTAGACATGTACTCAGAAACCGAGTCGTCTATGCCGGGCCCGTCTACTCTCGGTGCAAGAGCCTCAAGCTCTGCCTCCTGAAAGGTGCCAGGGAGCGCTCTTTTCGCAGGCAACGGCGCCTTCCAAGTGATAGATCCTAAGCTGAGATCTGCATTTACTTCGTCGGGATACCTTCCGAAATAACATTCTTCATCAAAGCCGGCCTCAAGCTCGTTTCCAGAGCTTGTGGTAGAGTCCTCGGGGGGCAGTGGGTCACCATTTCCGTCGAGAGCAGGTTGCCGAGTAGATGGGAAGGGTGCAGAATTGTGGCGGCGCGCATTGCGAGGAAAGTTGCTTGGCGGTGGATGCCACGAAGAAGGCGCGTTCTGGGGTGTTGTTATGGTAGGTTGCCAACCCGATTGCTGGTTAGGAAAATATCCGTTCGTGTGCACGCTATTGTGAGGAGTATGCTGTGATTGTGGATAGCTTGGCTGGTGGGGCTGGTAATGAGGCTGTGCATATGCTGTCTGATGATATGTCGCAGGAGGTCGACCATAGCCATGATTCAGCCATGTCTGGGGAGGTCCATAGGGCACGCCTGGTTGATTGGGACCTTTGTATCCAGGTGGAGGAGGATAGCGGGTTATGATTGGATTGCTCTTGGCCCTTTTTGCTGGCGGAGGTCCATACCTGACAAGGACGCCCAAGTCAGCGAATGCCATCAGCATTAAAGAGGGGAGTTCCGGCCTGTAACCAAAACTAAGACATGAATGCACGTGTGCTTCCAGCAGATCTACCGCCTTCAAGACACTGATGATCGATGGTCTCCATCGTCGACTTCCATGTTGAAAAGGAGAGCAGAAAAGAGGAAGTTTGGATAGCTTAAGCAAATCTGGAAGCTGAAATGAACGAAGAACGTACCCATTCTGACCATGTTGAGGATACATTTTGCAGTGACGGAAACGAAAACTCTCTCTTGGTGTTACGAAATTTAGCTTGCTAGAAAGGTAGAGCGAGATGCCGTTACGAGAGTTGGGGGACTGGGAGATGGAAAGAAATATGTGGCGGAATCTGTCCCTTGTCCTTATGTTCCTGGCTCGATTGCTGTTCCGGAGAGTTGTTGAGGCGATGCTTGTAGGTTTTGGAAATGATAATTGTATTCGGAACGGCGTAGAAGTGCTGTGCCAGATTGTTGACGCCGCTGCGGCATCAGCTGAGATGTTGGTAGGCCGAAAGCGAGTCGACTTGTGGCCTGTCCCGGGGCGGCAGAGCTCAGACTGATGGCTGTGGACGTGGACGCATCGGCATCGGCATCGGCACCGGCATCGTCATTCCAACATAGAGAATTGTTTGGACTGAGAAGGAGAGCGTCAACAAACGCAGGCGACGTTGCTGCAGCCCAAAAAGCGGCTGCGTCCTCGCTCCCGCTCCCGCTCCCGCTGCCGCAATTACAGTACGTTCTCCTTGTCGATATGGCTCGCCGTAGAGCCTGCAACGCCCGTTACATGGCAGCGCAGAATGGTCAGAGGCGGCGGCAAAGCAGATGCTGCTCCTATCACCATCCTTAGCTAAGCACACCTGGTATGGTTGATGATGGTGACAGCCGGTCTTGATGCGCCTTTCTTGCCCTTCGAGGCCTGCCCTTCATAGACACGTTCCTTCCTAGATCGCCAAAGAAACAGCGCCCAAGGGCAGTCGAGCAATGCCTGGCCTCCCTGGTATGCATCATGTTCACCCGCTAGTCAGACACTATGCATTCTATGCTGATATCCTCTCAAGCCAGCGTAGATCTCGACGAATGCATCGCTCGCCTGTATCGGAAGGAGCTCCTCGCTGACTCCGTAATCGAAGCAATATGCGCCAAGGCGAAAGAGTTGTTGATGAAAGAGAGCAATGTGGTACACATACAAGCGCCTGTCACGGTCGTTGGAGACATTCATGGACAATTCTTTGACATGATTGAGATATTCAAGATTGGTGGATACTGCCCGGACACCAACTACCTCTTCCTAGGTAGGTCACGCGACCAGCGAGAACCAAGTATGCGCAGGACAAGGTGAGGAGTCAAGCTGACGAGGTGTTGCAGGCGACTATGTTGACAGAGGACTGTTCAGCATAGAGACCATCTCGCTCCTGGTCTGCTTAAAGCTCCGCTATCCGCAGCGCGTGCACTTGATCCGCGGCAACCACGAAAGCAGAGGCGTCACACAGTCGTACGGCTTCTACACCGAGTGCAGCCGAAAGTACGGCAACCCGGCAGTATGGCACTACTTCACAGACATGTTCGATTATCTGAGCCTATCTTGTGTGATCGACGACAAGATATTCTGCGTACATGGAGGTCTCAGCCCGAGCATACACAGCATAGACCAGATAAAAATCATCGATCGCTTCCGAGAAATCCCACATGAAGGACCTATGGCCGATCTCGTTTGGTCAGATCCGGATAGCGAACGGGATGAATTCAGTCTGTCGCCGCGCGGAGCGGGATACACATTTGGCGCACAGGTCGTCAAGAAATTCTTGGAGGTCAACAGCATGACGCACATTCTCAGAGCACATCAGCTCTGCAATGAAGGATACATGGTTATGTTTGACGATCGGTTATCGACCGTTTGGAGCGCACCCAACTATTGTTATCGTTGTGGCAACTTGGCCAGCGTCCTTGAGGTCGGCCCCGGCGGCGAACGAAAATGGAACGTGTTCGATGCTGCACCGGAGAACGAGGCGCATAGACTGGAACAGCAACAGCAACAACAGAATGCTGGCAATGACCCAGTACGGGACTACTTCCTCTAGCACACGAAGCTTGGAGAGAAGATCGGCGTTTCCAAACAACTTGTTTGCATTTACGGGATTGTGCTATGCATGGGAAGATACCACGATACAGCAGTTGCATCAACAGGACGGCGTTCACTGGGACATGTGAATGAGTTTCATGTGGATAACCCAAATTTTTGGCCTCAAAGCTACGCAACACCCTTGTGCACAGAAGCACGTTTACTCACTACACTTTCCATTGGTTCCGGCACCTTGACCACCTCCTCCCAATCCAACACAATCGACTTTCTCAACCGCTTCCCCTTCTCATCCCCAATCTTCACGAGTGCTGGATACACAACAATCTCATCCGCCATCAACGTACTCCAAGCAAATTCCCACTCCGGCCGTTGCGTAAACAACCTATACCCAAACGCGGCACCCATTCCGACAACATTCTCCAGATCCCTTACCCTCGCCCCACCATAACCCTTTGCTACATAAGGCTGCAGCAAACATACCAGAATCGTCACCAATTCCCCAATATTCTGATCCCTAGGATCTTTCGTCCCCACGACTTTCCCATCTCCATAGACCGGCTGAAGCAATTTCCCAGAAGTCTCCCTCCACTTCGCAAACGCGATATGATCATCAGGTCTCTGCGTCACAGTCGTAATATCGACCGCAGAAATACCAGATCCCGGGACTGGCTTCCTCGGAAGGCTATGCCTAACCTGCGAATTCTCCACAAGACTCGCTCGCCTCATCGCCTGCACACACTTCACCATTTCCGGCGGCAAAAGCGTCCTCTCAATCTCAGCATCAGGTTGTATGTATTTGAAAACCGCCCAGGCAATCAAAAGTCTTATAGCATCGATTCGAGTTTTCGGAGCTTGGAGGAGCGTGTCCATAGCTACAGCATCCACAGGTGCTGAAGTTCCAAGGATTGATTCGAGAGTGGAGAAATTCGCATCACAGGATTGCGAAGGGTCGATTTCTGAGGATGTGGTGTAATAAAGTCCTGCGTGGCTTCGGATTGCGACGTTGAGGCGGTGGAAGATTTCTTTGGTTTCTGTATCTGTTGCGTTGCCGAGGGAATCATCTGACGAAGAGGAGGACGAAGATGCAGCTGTATTGCGACGAGTCACGAGAAGATCTGAGGCGTTGATGGGGTTTTGTTGTAGAGGGTTCAAAGAGCGCACTGCTTTTTCGCCTCCTATGGGGATTTCTTCTTCGACTCTACCCGGGTCGTTGAGATCGCTTGCGAGTTTTCGACGTCTATGACCGACGAGGTAGAAACTCGCTCCGCAAATGAGGATACCGGCTATCGTGCAACCGATCCCAATGCCTGCTGCTCCACCACTGGACACTGTCATGGCGTCTAGATCTTGAACCCTCCTTCTGGCGTGGTGTGGAAAGATTGTTCGTCGGAATCAAAGCTATTCCTTCCTCGTCCGTGATTTGGAGTTCGAGTTGGGATTCTAGGCGGTGGGACGTGAGGCTCGTTGAGTCGTCGACCTGAAGATGGTACACCAGTCTCGTAAGGATCTCTAGGTTGATGGAAGTCGTGTTGGTAAACAGGCTTGGTATTTTTCTTTCGCAGTTTTCGAAATGGTTTGGTGAAGTTCTTCCACCACGACATTATTATTCGCAAGTAAGCAGGCAAGGCAGGCGGGTAAGTTGCTGACGTGGTACAATTAAGGAAAAAGAGGCAATGGATCGATGTTGCAAGGCAGGCAGCTAGAACCAAGTTCGTGTCTGTGTGTTTTTCTGAGGCGGGATCTGCTACAGGATCGTGTTGTCACCGAATCAATTGGAAGCAGGATACAAATTTGTGTCCCAGATGACCACGAGATCGCTGACGGATAGTCTTACGACGCCGGTGATGCGGGCGCAGCTTCCAAGGTAGCTGTGTTTCGGATGTGAGGATGACCCTTGAGCGTGCTTCTTGAAACCTAGGATCTAGTAGGATGCAGGATTACAGAGTTTCCGGAGGCTCATTTGACTAATGTCGGGTTGGGATGACGGGCTTGGATGGCTTTCTAGAAGTTCTCATTGTACTGCTATTCGTGGATGGCAGTGGAGAATGATGTTCATCTCTCGCCACAGCGCTCTTTACACTGTGAGTGATAGTTCGAGAGAGAATGTGCGCAGAGCCAGCCACCGTTGGCACTGATGCAAGGTGAATTGAGTTTTCGGAAAGACCGCATCGAAGAAGTTGCCACCTCTGACAGAGACGATCGGATACATTTTCCAAAGTCTCGGTGTGATCAAGGCACGACAGCGAGTTTGAGAGTCAGCATTTTGAACATTGGGACAAAATCGCATCCTTTCCGTGAATTGTTCAAAGCCCACAAATGCCGATGGAGAGCGGTGGAACATTTGTTGGTCTTACGAAGTGATTGCTCAGTTGCCTCTATTCTTAAGTCGCATCGCTGTCCGAGTATCATGGGCCATAATCAATCATATGCAGCACAGGCTCTCATTCGAATTTGGCTGTGCGCTTAAAGCTTCTGCAAAATAGCATCGACGCCAGAGACGGTCACGGCTTGGAGCTCAGTTTCGACGTCTGCGTATGCAATCTTGCCGTGGTCGATGATGGCGGCCCAGCGACCATTGCGGTCACCAGGAGCAGTCCAGCCGATCCGGTTTGCGAGCTTGGTCTCGAGGTCGCTGGCGAAGATGACGAAGGTGTTGTCGTCCGGGCTGCCGGCGAGGTTGACCTTTTGCCAGCCAGACATGACGTAGACGTGGTTGGGTGCGATGATGATAAGGTTGTCGACTCCCTTCTCCTTCGACTCTGGGATCTTCTCGAGGAAGCGTGGAACGTGGTTGGCGGAGCAGGTCGGTGTGAAGACCTGCGGCCCGCAGTCAGTATCATGAGCAGTCTCGCAGCATTTCGTGACTATTCCACCTGGTACAGAGACAAGAACGACCCTCTTGCCATCAGCCAACTTGAGGTAGAAACACATCTCCCTCTGGGAAGCTCTCGCCCGCCTTGAGTCCAGTAGCTCCAGTCATCTCGACGATTCGATTTTGAGGTGGATGCGGAATCGCGATAAAGTGTGAGTTGAGCCTGTGTGAATAAGATAGCAGTCACTTTGATGGGTTCAATGCACCGTTTATGACTGATTGGGAGTTGAAAGAGCGACTGAGCGAGCCGAGCATTTCCCAGCTCTTAGAATGAAGCCTTGGCCCACAGCTCGCGCGCTGTGTCCGAATCGGTTCAGAGGAATGGATGGTATGGATGGTATGGATGATATGGATGGTATGGATGATATGGATGGTATGGATGGTATGGTTGTATGCTGGTGTGCTGTTGTGCGCTATCGGGACCGCGTGTTGCTCGACAAGTACGAGAATCGTTGAGCGCAATGCTGGCCGTGCTTCAGTGCGCCAATCGCCACGTGTGACAACTACTTGTATCGCTGCATTTATGAAGCAAAAGTCAACTAATTCCTGAAGGAGCCTCCAAGACTCTGCTAGAGTTGATCTTATCTGATCGTGCAAGCGCGGCAGCGAGACTACAGCAGCAGACCACCATCCGGCTCTAAGCCCGTCCGTGCTCCCGGATCATCGAGCGACTCTCGAATGGTCATCGAAGATGGCGGAGGCAGACGCATCGCACATATGACCAAAGCTGGTCAATGAGAGATCGGCCAGGACAACTCGAAGGGAAAGGCTCGAGACTCCTTGAAGAAGCAAGGAAGGCGAGCAGACACTGCAGAAGCATACCAGAAAGAGGCTTCTGGCGGCAAAGAAGGGCAAGATCTGACAGCATAGCACGTGAAAAGCACGAACAGAGCATCTGGCTCAACCGAGCCTCCAGGATACGACAAGGCTGAAAGCAACACGAAGGCTGAAGTCAGTAGCAAAGTGGGTGATCTTGCCAATGATCCGAGCTCTTCTACAGCAGCGAGCAGGAAAGAGCCAAAGCAAAAGAAGACAAGGACCAAGGATGCAGACGAGTGGATATCTTTTGGCAAGAAGAGTAAGAAGAAGAAAAGGCCGCCTTTGACGGGACAAATGAGCCTGAGCCGCCGCCTCCACCTGCACCGTCTGGACCGAGCGAGCCAACGAACATAGAGGCGAGTTTCATGAGTTTGAATAAGGAAAAGAAATCGAA
The DNA here is from genome assembly GCA_001578225.1 of Pseudocercospora musae. Classification (NCBI taxonomy): domain Eukaryota; kingdom Fungi; phylum Ascomycota; class Dothideomycetes; order Mycosphaerellales; family Mycosphaerellaceae; genus Pseudocercospora; species Pseudocercospora musae. The sequence continues at coordinate 47,275 of LFZO01000102.1, read as the reverse complement.
GAAAGACCAGGCTAGGGACACAGCTGTAAGCGGACCTCAAAATAAACATGAGTGAGATAAGGTATACTAATAAGCCTCGATAAGGCTGAAAAGAATTCTACCAAATGGACCTGTCGCTTCCGGGAGCGCGACTGCGGCTCGCAAAGGCAGTGAGTTGGCAATTGTCATCAGAGATGAAAAGGCCCCCGAAGAGCAGGGCGACAAGAAGAAAGGTCCTGAAAGAGCTACTGTCACGACGCCAGTGACAGAAGATGACGATCCAGACTACAAGCCTTACTTTTAGTCCCACGCGAGGTTTGCTCCAAGCAAGCTTGTGGTCGCTCGAAGACCGAGCTGCGAACGGCTCCAGCTGTATGCAGCTTTCGTATGCGCACACAGTTCGACAAGAAGGCAACCAGGGGAATTCTAGATACGATTTGCACATGCCAAGGACATGTCCTACCAAGCATGCGGGTACCGACATCATGTCGCACGACTGCTGGATCTGTGTCGCTGCGAAGCCACTCAGGTCTGATTACACCATTCAAAACGCACAATATGCTTCGTTTCGCTTGCCTCTCGAAACTCTCTGCACATTCGCACTACGCACAGGCCTGGCTTGCGGCCTCCCATGCTCGTCACTCATTTGTACCAGAGCTGGGAATACCACCAGCTCGTTGCCAGCTTCATGTCCCCATTCAAATACCCACGCAGTAGGGTGTACGAACAGTACATAGCCAACATACGCACCTTGTCTGATAATCTCGGTCATGTTCGCCAGGCGGCCATTGCCATCCGGCGAGGCACAGTAGCGAAGCACGCCGTCGAGATCTTTAGCTAACTGGCCGATGTTGAAGTGGCGGGGTTCGTCTGGTAACATGGTTTTTGAGGGCGGCATTAGCGCACCTGTAAGGTGGCGCCATTTGCTTAGAAGTGCTAGACGATGTAAGCCATGGACATGCCGTGTTTCGTTTCCTGGATCCTCACCTGAAGATGATTCCTGCTTGAGATGCATGGCAGATAGGCACTCTGCAAGCGCTGGAGGGAGAAGCGTGTGGTCGACTTGCGAGTTGTAGCCAATGTTCGAGAGAGTAGACCAAGCCATGAGAAACCTGACTGCTCCTACACGAGTTTCGGCATTCGATAGCACAGTGTTCAAGTCTTGGGCGTTCATATCTGCGCAATTGTGCAACAGCTTCTCCAACAAGGGTAAGGCTTCTCCGGATGACTGGACCGTCGCGGAGTGAGCATAGAAGCTGTGCGTATGATTTTTGATTACTGTGTCCAATTTTGAGACGCTAGCTATGATCGTCCTGTCTGCCTCCGGTTGCGGAAGTGTTGAGCTCAAGCCCTCCAACGGTATGGTCGTCAGCGGTATCGCTGCAAGCTTTTCAGAGTCCTTTGCGGAATCTGACGACGAAGACAAGGTTTCAAAACTGTAGGCTCGCCGCCGCAAGCGCCGGCGAAGCAGTAGGCACGCAGCAAGAGAGACCAGCAAAGCACCAGCAGCAGCAGATCCAATGCCTAGGCCAGCTATCTCTTCCGTTGAGATTCTGCTTTCGTGTCTGCGCGGGCCCAATGCTGTTCCAATCCCATTTGCTGTTGCTGTACCATTCCAAGTGGCCCAGAAACCTGTAGGTGCGTCGATTGTGTTCGTTAAATTCGTTCCGAGACTGGTATCAGGCGTGTCCTCTGTAAAGCTGAACCTGGTCTCGAAGGCTGTTGCCGTCGGCGAGGCGAGTAAATTAGTGAAATTGTAGTGGATCTCAATCGGATCGCTCCAGGCATTCAGCCAAGTTGTGCTTGTCACCACAGATTGGCTCGTGAGCTGTTGACCCTGGTATGGGATGGTGAATTTGACAGCATATTAAATTATTTTCGAGACCGACATGGCAACTTCTGTTCCAGAAGTCCTGAGCGCAGTGCGAAGAATTCTCGAGGCCTATAATGATCATGGCAATGCAAGTTGTGGTAAGCCGCGAACCTGTCGACGGCTGGCACAGTTTATGGCTCTATGCCGTGGCTGTCCGCAACACCCTCGATAGCAAAGACAACTGGTGATGTAGCGTCTGCAAATAGAGAACACTGCGAGCCCCATTGTCGACGGAGGAAGAGCTGGGGAGAAAACCGTCTAACGACGTGTCGCACGACGTCTATTCGTGTGCCCATGCAGCTTAGCTGCAGCCGTACCTATCAGGAACGTAGCCTGCTCCCTGGCTGATGCTAAGAACACGACCGAATGGTACACTGCATCGTGCGAAGCAAACATCGTGGCCTCGATTTGCAATTGCAGCATCGCAAGCCGAAGGTCTCACTTCAAGCGAACTACGCAATGACTTTCATCGCTGTGAGACACACTCTCCTCAGAAGAGTGAAACAATGTTGCAGACGAAGATGGCTCTGCTTCACTCGTCAGATCAAACCTCCTGTGAGATGCTATTCGGATGAGTGATGGGCAACATGGGGACGTTTCCGGATCCGCTCACATGCAGTAGTGTCCTTGAGGACTAAAGAGCATCTTTGTGTAAGGCTCGACGTACCTCTCCTCGTGTTATCTTTTCCCGTTGTTCTAGACTTGCAGCAAATCGATGAGCCTGACCTAGTCAAGGTTGTTAGCGTTCCGAACCTGACTGTCGAACGTGTCATGCACAATGCAGAAACCAGATCTGCTCGTTGGCATCGACCTAGGCCAAACATGCACTGGCGTTGCATATGCACTACCGCAGCTAGGCGACAGCATTAGATGGATTCAAAGATGGCCAGGTCGAGCACAGGCAAATGAAAACAAAGTGCCCACGGTTCTTGTCTATCCCCGTGACAACAATCGACAGTCGTCATGGGGCTTTAGCTGCGAAAAGCCTACGGAGCAAGATCCAAATTATGGTCAGCTTCGAGACTGGATCAAAACTTTGCTTGACCCGAAGAACCTCGATTCCATGCGCAAGCGCGATCCTGATCTGGTGACCACACAGCAGGATGTTCGACGCTGGTATCGTGACTTCTTGAGGAGGTTGTACGACCATATCGAGCAGAAGCTTTCGTCGGAACTTCCGAACTTCGCATGGTCGGCCGCGCAGATCGAGTTCTTGTTCAGTGTCCCCACGACGTGGAGTCCGCGAATCGTCGAGACCTTTCGAGGGATCATCGGACAGTCTGGGTTTGGAAGCGCTGACCAGCATTCGGTCGTCATGAGCTTGACTGAAGCCGAGGCAGCTGCAGTGCACCTGTCCACAGAGGCTGCGAGCCAGTTCAGAGAAGGGGATGTCCTGGTGATGTGCGATGCAGGAGGTGGAACGACCGATATCTCTGCGCTCGAGATCACAGAGACTATTACGGAGGTGACTCCATTGAAGCAGCTGAGACAGGTCGACCTTGTTGGCGGTGAAAATATCGGCTCGGTCGGCATCGACTTTGCGTTCCAGAAGCAAGTCGAAGCAAAGCTGAAGCTTGCCGCGACTTCCAAAATGCCAAGTGTGAACACGGCTCGTCTTATGAGCCGCCGCGCTTTTCTGTCCCAGTCCAACACCTTCATCTCAATCATGTCAGCGAAGAGGCTAGAATTAGTCGTGGCGAAATGCACTTCGATAAAGAAGAGCTGCGTAGTCTGTTTGACCACCAAAGCGACAAGCTGTTCAGAATGATCGACAGGCAGCTTCATACGCTCAGAGACAGACTCCCAGAGAGGCAAGTCAGTCATCTCATACTGTCCGGTGGTCTGGGCCAGTCACCGTACGTACAACAAAGATTGATTGAGCACTATCGCATGCCATCCGGCCATTTCTGCAACACTGGAAGCATGCAGATTCGAGTCGCTCCTGATCCCCAATTGGCAGTCTGCAAAGGCCTGGTCGCTGATAGACTTCGGAAGCTCAAATCCGGGAAAAGTGTCCTTCGGTGGCGCTGCTGCAGAGCTTCGTACGGAGTGCTGTGCAAAGAGATTTTTGACCCCGAGAATGTGAAGCACCACGAGCGGAGGACCTCGATCGACGCGCGAGACGGCAAGATGTACGTGAACAATTGCATAGCCTGGTTTGTGAAGAAGGGCAGTCCGATTTCCGTAGATCAGCCGATTGTCCACGATTTCAAGCGTAAGGTAGCTCCTGGCGATCCCAGAAAGGCCTTTCCAACGAAGATCGTGGTGTCCCATGTGGAGACAGACTCGCTTCCGTACGTTCTGGATGATAGCGCTGAGCACCTTTGCGAGATTGAGGCCGACCTCTCTCGAGTAGACGAGCAGTGCTTTAAGGAGAAAAACAAGAGATTCTGGCAACGTGGAGAGCGTCATCTGGTGGTCGAATTCCAGGTGCAGGTGGTCATTGGGCCGGCCGATCTGCGCTTCGAGTTGTGGTTTGATGGCCAGAGAATGAGCAAGGAGCACTCGATCAAAGTGGATTGGGCCCCAGCGACAGCACCACTGCCAACATCTACGTCGCAAGATGACGAGCCACCTGAGAGACCGATTTCGAGGAAGGAAAAGCCCAACTTCCATATCATGAAGGTCTGACATTGTGGGCAGACACGCACGCCGCCTGTATGACTTCCGTATAGTTCTACCGAACGTGAAGGGCGTGGGCTGTTGTGCCGACTGTTGTAGTCGTAGTAGTGTTAAGGACCTTCAATCCTTTCATCGCTGATTGTTCTTGACATCTGCATAACTTCTCTTGTCAAATGTGTTCGCCATGATTCGGTCTGAGCCTCTAAGATCATTGCAAGTGAAGATGGAGCTGGCTCGTGGAATCGGCACCATGCTTGAGTGTCAGCTCTCAACATCCACAGCGATTCTGGCAACACCCTCTATCCGTACTCTTATGTTGAGGTCAATGTGCTCGCAGATAGAGGATGCCAAAGTGATGAAAGTAGCTTGAGACCTTCGATCGCGGCGCCAATCCTCGCAACCCTCGGCCTGACCGGGGCAGTAGCTGCTGCAACACGTTGCATTCCTCGTTGGCATAGCATTTAGCGCATCGGAATGGCAACATTCGTTGCAATTCTCTACCTTTGAGGCCCTCCAGCTGTCTGTCCAGCAGTATCATCGAAAGTCATCCCTCAACTATCATATATCCATCGAGTCGCCCGCCGATATGTACGCGCCAACGACGGCGGCTCTGGCTGTGCTTGCCAGCTTGTGTTTCGACACTGCCGTCGCATTGAGTGATCATGGCTACTCGAAGTCGAGATACCAGGAAGCATGTCCGGCGTATGAGCATTATGCTCGGTTCGCGCAGTATGTCGAAGAGGTCGGGTAGAAGGGGATGTGAAAGACTGATCCGCAACAGCCACCCATACAGCGATGGCCCAATGGCACTACCATACCAGCGGCCGTCGAAGCAATGCCGGACGTTTGAATCGGACTTGGTCGAAAAGATCATCAAAGACATGAACTCGACTATGGTAGACCGTGACCTGGCACGTATCTTCGAGAATGCCTTCCCGAACACACTAGACACGACCGTACGATGGCATGTAGATGGCACAGGAGAGGAGGAGTCGAAAATGCAGCAAATATTCAAGGTGCCAGGCTCATGGGAAGGCCCACAAAGCTTCATTGTAACAGGCGATATCAATGCCGAATGGTTGCGGGACAGCACGAACCAATTGGCACAATATCAGCGATTGGCGAAGAAGGATAAGAAGATTCACAATCTGATACTAGGGGCAATCAATACACAGGCTGAGTTTGTGATTGAGTCTCCGTACTGCAATGCTTTTCAGCCTCCGCATCCAAGTAAGCTCACTCCGAGCGATAATGGGCAAGGCGACAATGTGCACCCAGGATATGAGCCAGGACAGGTGTTCGAGTGCAAGTATGAGCTGGACTCACTGGCGCACTTCCTCCGGTTAGGGAATGAGTTCTACGACCATACAAAATCGACGGAGTTCTTGACCCAGCGATGGTTTCATGCGCTAGAGAGCTTGCTGCGAGTGCTCGATCAGCAGAGCAAGTCCACCTTCGATGAAGACACAGGCGCATTCGAGCGTCAAGCATATCGCTTTCAGCGCAACACGAACACTGGCACAGAGACACTCAACTTGAATGGCAATGGTAACCCATTGAACTGGGGCACCGGCCTCATCAGATCTGCGTTCAGACCGAGTGATGATGCCACCATTTTCGGCTTCTTCATTCCAGCCAACGCCATGATGGCACACGAGCTGAAACGCACAGCAGAAGTGCTGATCGCAGCCGGAAAGCCTAAAGTCGGTGAAGAGCTCAAGTCACGAGGCGACAAGATTGAGAAAGGCGTCTGGGAACACGGAGTGGTACAGACCAAGAAATGGGGCTCTGTCTTCGCATTCGAAGTCGACGGTTATGGCTCGCATGTGCTGATGGACGATGCGAACGTCCCCTCGCTGCTGGCTCTACCATACCTGGGTTTCCTTCGCAAGGACGAGCGGACATACCAGAACACGAGGAAGATGATCCTCTCGAAAGATGGAAATCCTTACTATCTCACAGGCTCGGCTTTCAAAGGCATTGGTGGGCCTCACTGTGGTCTCAACAATGCCTGGCCAATGTCGCTGCTCATCCAGGCGATGACGAGTGACGACGATGAAGAGATCACTGAACTTCTCAAGCTGGTGAAGAAAGCTTCGCCGCTTGGGCTTGTCCATGAGAGTATCAACGTGGAGAGAATACGGGACTACACTCGGAGCTGGTTCGCGTGGGCAAATTCCGTGTTCGCTCAGACCATTCTGGACCTGGCGGAGAGGAAGCCGCATCTGCTGTTTGGCAAGGAAGCAAAGCCATATGTGGTTGATTAGCTGGTCTGCCCCGACGTAGAGCAAATGAAAAGCAATGCCGGTTCAGGTTGGGCTGCCGTTGCCGTTGCCGAATTCCCTGCTGTTGTGATGCCGCTGGCCTCCCGCACAGCCAGCGCTTGCTCGAACACGACACCAACGCAAATCCAGCCTCTAGACAGCATCATCATCGCCATCCCTTCCGGCGCCCGCGTCAGAACTGTCTTCAGAATCAGAGCCGTCGCCTGAGCTAGACCACCTGTCCTTATCCTCCCCATCTCCCGCATCAGGCGGATCGCCGCCAAAGGGCTCTTCGGCGCCTTCTACTCTGATGATTGTACCATCTGACGATACCGCACAGTCCGACACTTGAGCTGAAGTAATTCATATCACTTCATACGTGCTTCCGATGGGCAATGGCATGAATAATGCATCTGCGTTGACTTTGCGTCTCTCGCCGCGATTGTACAGCCTCTTCAACGAGCTCACGACAAATGTGCACCACCACCCAGGCGTGAACTTGGCTGAGCTTGATTGTTCAGCGGCTGTCGCACGAAAACATCGAAGCGAGGAAAGTGCTTTGTCGCTCAGCCCGCTCAGGCGTAAAAGAGCGCCAGTGGCTCGCGCAAGGCTTGGAACGGACGACCACAATTGGCTTGTCTTCTGCGAGAGCGTATGCATAGATCTCGTTCGGCAGCTCTGGAGGAAGACTGGAGAGATCGATTCTGCCTGGAGTGGTCGACGCCATTGCATTGGCTGAAGTAAGAGTCAGCGAACACATTCGAGAAAGTGAAAAGTGAGTCTGAGAGTGACCAAGTTAGGTCACACGAACATCGGCGTGTCCTGTGTCCTGCTGCAGCTTGGAGAATTCAAATGGCAGTTCCAAGACAGAATGCAGAGAGGCGCAAGAGGAAAGAGCACCTTCACTTATGGCAAGCGTCGTCAGAAGAGCATTTCCCCGAAGGAAAGAGCGAACACTGCCTCACCTCTTGGTCCTGATTTCCCCATGCGTCTCAATGCTTGCGCATTCGTGCGTGTGGAGTACACGTGCAGCACTCAAGCCGTTCAGGGCTGACTGAAACATCACAGCTTCCACATGTGGTGGAGGCTTGTCTCGGCCTTGCGTGGCGCCAGAAGTGCACGACCGTGTCTGTGCCGACTACTGCCCTACCCTCTCCAGCTGCACCAAGGTAACCATAGCCCCTCTCCTGTCAACGAGAAACCTCATACCACGTTTCGCGCATGGGCGAGAGGCTCAAATCCAGCCAAGAGCGTCTGGAGCCAGCTATAGCTACACTCACATCTTGAGCAATACAGACGCTTGCTGAATTTCAAAGCTTCTACTGACTTCGCGCGAATGCTGCGACAACAGACCGCAGGTCCGCAGCCCATCGCTTCTTCCGCAAATCTGGAGGAGCTGACTCGGAAGCTTGAATGTTGCCTTTCCATTAAAATTCAATGCCCAGCTTTCCCACGCAAGCCACCATCGACCAGTGGACCACCAGCTCTCGAAGAAACAGCTGAGAAATACGATACACTTCAACAATCTACAAGAGCAGTCAGCTGCCGTCAGAACGTGGGCAATGCCACGATTCAGTGGCGTCAAACAGTCACCCCAAGCGTGGGAAAATCTCGTAAGGCGTGAAGTACAAGTCGTTGCGGGTTGGTCAGCTTCGAAGTCCGAACTCCAGGAAATTGACTTTTGACTCAAATCCCACACGCCTTATGCGCGAACGCCCTTTCCTTTGACAAGGAATGCGTTACGAGAATACGGTGGAGGGAGTCATCGGTGGCAGGGCATCATGATTGGTATTTATCCGAGCCACGTGGTACATAAGATCGTGGAGGCGATGGATTTCGGCACTACATCTCACTCCGCATCCAACGAAGAGCCCTCAGGATTTGTTCGCAATTGTAAATAAGAGCATCAAGACATAACGTCTTCCCTACCTGAGACCGGTCGGATCGTCCTCTACAACAATGTCTTTACCAACCTACGCCCGGTCCGACTCCGACTCTTCATGCTCCAGCGCATCCTCCAAAATGTCAGCTCATCAAGCTCGCTATGAAAACCTCATCAACCTAGCACAATCCGGAGCAAAAGTCACCAATGCAGATCTGGCAATTCTTCCACCACAATATCAAAGACTAGTCCAGATGGCTCGGTCTGGAGAGAAAGCTCCTTCTTTCGACGAAAAGGAACTCGACGATGATGCCTCTTCGATCGTTTCGATGCAAGACTTCATCAAGAGAGCCGAGAGAGCCAATGTCTCGAGACGACAAGCTGTTGCGCTGAAGATTCGGCAGTGGTCTGCGGAAGGGAAGGCTACTTGGAAGAGGATTGAGCCCTACTATCGAGAGTTTCAGTACTGGGTTATGATGGGACCGCACTAGATTGGACCTAGGTCTGTTGTTTGTATCGATTTATTTGGCGCTGTGCAAAGGATGGTAGATTTGTCTGCTCAACGGTCGAGACTGGAAGTGAATAGCGAAGGCGCATGTGTTTGGCTCAGTTTCGAAGATGTAATGAGGATTGATCAATGCTACAAAGTTGCACATCCTCAATTTCATCGCGAGACTGATCTCTTCGTCGGTGGCGAGTGGACGCTTGAGAGAAGGAAATGCTACTCCCAGAGACGACGTCTTGCGCAACAATTAGATTATCTTGATGGCGATTTGCTTTCGCCATGACGTCTACACAGGCCATCAAACATGTCGCATGAAGTCGAGTAGGCCAGAACGCTGGCTGTCTGCGTATACCATACGGATAACGCTGGTCCTGCAGCCAGCCAACGCGGTCACCATGACACCTGCCTCTGCCATTGGCCACGAGACACGGCAGTCAGCTTACTCTCTCGCCGCCTCTGGCGTCGACGCGTCATGACTTGTAGACGCGATGCCGCTATTCGGGATCTCCTTCGCGCAACGTGAGTGATGTGGTTGAAATCGCTTGCCAGACGTGAGGTCGAACAGTGGAGCCAACGATATAGCCGTAGTAGGACCAAAATGTCAGAATCATCCACACTATCCCTGCCAGCGCGTGTCACGTTGGCGATGAAACAAGCGAAGAAGAGGCCTCAGGCCCTCAGGCTGCTGGAGATTGGCTCCTCGGCGGCTATTCTCGAAAGGGTATCGCGGATAATCCTAAGCCTCGAGCGTTGCTGTGCACGCCGATACTGATAGTTCTAGTCGTCCGCGGGCCTTGAGCTTTTGTCTCTTATGATACTATACAACAACCAGGAATTGAGTGCTGCTGTCGCGACTCAAGCCTCCACTCGCTCGCTCACTCTTATCATCATTAGCAGCAGGGCTGTATAGTCACTCATTGGAAAAATTGCTGGTAGCGAAGCCCGGGAAAGGCGTTCCAGAACCAGGCTTGACCTTGTTGAACGAAGCAAAAGCTAAGCATTGAGTCTCTCTCGGCGCCAATATGAGATCTGTGGGTAGAGAATGACGAGCACCACCGAGAGTCGGAAGCGTAAGAAGCAGACTGGCTAATAGGTCCCAGCTATCAACATTCGCATCGATATGCGCGCTCGCAGCGACCGCCGCCGCCGTGAATCCGGTTGAGGTCCAGCAGCAAGAGTTTGTGGATTCTGACAATGGAGAGCGATTGATGATTGTCGGAGTGGACTATCAGCCAGGTGGACAAGGAGCATATGGGACAGACAGTGGAGATCCCCTTAGCAATGCCACGGCCTGGTGAGCCTGATGAATTCAAACGGATCATGACAAGAACATTTCGCTGACTGGTCTCAGTCTTCGCGACGCTGCACTTATGCAATCGCTTGGTATCAATACGATACGGTCGTACAACGTTGATCCTACCTTGAACCACGACGAATGCGTGTCTATCTTCAACGCAGTCGGAATCTACATGATTATCGACGTGAACTCGCCTCTTTCTGGTCAGAGTCTGGATCGGTCGAATCCCAGCGGTAGTTACACTGCGGACTACCTCCGGCACATCTTCACAGTCGTCGAGGCCTTCAAGAACTATCCAAACACTCTCGGATTCTTTGCTGGAAACGAAATCATCAACGATGTGCCAACAGCCAAGGACAATCCACCATACATCAGAGCCATTCAGCGTGATCTGAAGAACTACATCAAGAATCACGCTTCTAGAAACATTCCGGTCGGCTATTCGGCAGCTCAGGTCCAGGAAGTTCTCCACGATACTTGGGCATACCTCCAGTGCAACAATGGTAACAACGACATATCAAGATCTGACTTTTTCGGTTTGAACTCGTACAGCTGGTGCGGTGATGCCTCCAGCTTCACTACCTCTGGTTACAACGTCCTGGTTCAGTGGTTCGGCAACTCCACAATCCCAGTCTTCTTCTCCGAGTACGGCTGCAACGTGCCAGAACCGCGTCTCTTCGAAGAAGTGCCAGTTCTCTATGGACCACAGATGACCTCCCTCTCTGGTGGTTTAGTCTACGAGTGGACTCAGGAGACTTCCAACTACGGCTTGACGCAAGTCAACGACAACGGCACCCTGACTTTGCTTCGAGACTACAACACTCTCAGCTCTCAGTATGACAAACTGAACATCACTCTCATCACCACACAGAACAAGACAGCAACCAATCTGCAGGCCCCAGACTGCAGTTCCAGCTTGATAAACAGCGACGACTTCAGCACCGATTTCGACATTCCCAGCACACCCCAAGGCGCCTCATCCCTCATCGCGAACGGCGTTTCGAATGCACCAACCGGCAAGATCGTCAGCGTAACACAGACAAAGGTCCAAGTCACAGTGTACCAGACCAACGGTGCAGAGGTTCAGAACCTCGCCATTAAGCCACAGTCCAGTGCTAATAGACCTGGCTCTGGAGATCTGGCTACTGGCTCAGGTTCCGGATCGGCCTCATCAACCAGCAGTGGTCTCGCACCACGGAAGACGTTGATGGGCGGTGCCGTGGCTGCGGTCGTCTTTGGCGCTGGGATGGCCGTGCTTTAGTTGTGTTTCGGATATAGTGGAGGGAAAGAGAGGTTTTAGATGCATTATGCATTATGGGTTACGGGACACGATTAGATATCCAGCGGCAGCAACATGTTACATTTGTAGTTTTCGGGTAGATATTTTGTAATTAACAGCGTGCTTACAAATTCTTTCCGCCACAAGCATTGTTCTCGTCATGTAAAGGGTTATGATCATTTGTACCGCGAAGCTGAATCGATTTCAAGCCAATGTGCTCCTGCGAAATCTCGATTCACTCCTCTACAATCACAACCTCAGGCCACTCCTCACTTCCCTCACCATTCAACAACCCCCCATCTCTCCCCTTCAAAGCTTTATCAAAGAAGGCAACGGCGTATTCACCAACAGCATCCCTAGCTCTGGCCCCCTCAATTTTCCCGATAAACCCTTCAGGTAACCTCTCTCTGATTCCCAAAACATCCACGAGCAACGGCAAATCCGTAAAAGCCGCGTGCGTGGCTCCCTTCAATGTGAAGCGCTTCTTCCACCCCGTGAAAGCATCCCAAATTGGTCCTAGAGGAGTCGTGCTGTTTGTGAACAGTAAGGTAGGAGTGGAGAGGTTGGCGGGAATGTTGAAAACAGACTGTTGCCGAGTCCCGGTCGTATTGAAACCAAAAGGATACCCATCAAGATCGACAACAGCTGTAATCCGAGACGGATCGATATAGGAGGCGAAAGTTGCCGTTGCGCCGCCTAGAGAGTGGCCGTACATTCCAACCTCGCAGATGTCAGGTCGCCACAACGGACTTTGAGGATTCTGAAGTTGATCGATCATGAATTCGACGTCTTGAGCTCGAACGTGGACGAGTTCGTCCAATTCTTCCACCGTCGTGAAGGCTCTCCTTTCGATAATGTCGCCGTTCGAGAACTCTATGACTGCTGTGTCGTAGGTGTGGTCGAGAAGGACAATTGTATAGCCTTGAGAGGCGATAGATTGGGCTTGAGAGAGGGAGAGGAAACGGGAGCCGTGGAGGCCTGGGGAGAAGAGGAGGATTGGGAATGAAGATGGCTTTCCAGAAGATGGTAATGGACAGATCGATGTGGCGAGCTGATGAACTTTGTCTGAAATATCCGCAACGCCGAACATCTCGAAGGCTTCCACTACGACGTCCAGGACCGTTTTCGGAGCGTATGGAATTGTGTCATTGGAATGGCAATTGTGAATAGGAAGTGTTGGGTAGACCATTGATACCATCAGTCGTCTCGGTCGGCCGTCTGGGTCATAGGGATCTGCTCGGTCGTGATCGATGAGTTCCGAGGACTTGATGTCCGTTCCCCATTTCCCGTTGGTAGGAGGAGGAAATACTAAGCTTCCATGAACCAAGCCAATGGCCAGAAATAACAGGATGATTCTCATGATTCGTAGGTGATATCAAGAGACTCAAGTGTCTCGAGGGAAAGGGTGGGGCTATACAATGCTTCAGTTCGACCCGTACTCCGTGGAACCACTCCTGCATCCTGGCGCATGTTTGTCCAATGCTGCAGGGCAGCAAGGCAATCGCTTGGCGACCGGAATACGAGTCACGCGGATTCTCTGCTTGCACTGAATCACGCCCATTGTTCAATGTTGTCTTCTCTGTGCAGCTGCAGTTGCTGGCTCGCCGCTCAGGATCTGGCGTTTTGTGGCAAGGACTAGCTGACCTTCCTGACGTTGCTTGGTTGATGTGATCTGCTGTGAGCTTGAGTATGGTATTCGCCCTTCAGCTTCCAGCGACCAGAAAAGCACTAGACCTGAACTTTGAAGCATGCATTTCTTTCGCATACCTACACTTTCGTCTCTTTGGGATATCATCTACGCCGTCAGACCCTCCATCACAACCTTCAGATCTCTCACGGCTTGCCCGGGTCCGTGACCTTGCCTCCCACATATCTATAAACCACGCTAAAGTCCTTGCCTTTCAATTCCGGGTCCATCTCCACGGCCTGGTAAATGTCCTTCGCATGCGTTCCCAACCTGGGAATGATACCGTGCTCCGTGGCAGACTGAATCGCAAGTCTTATGTCCTTTAACATCAATGCAGTGCCGAATCCGCCCTCGTATCCTTTCGAGGCGGGTGAGCCTTCAATGACGCCCGGGACGGGGTTGTTCACCTCCGAAGGCCAACATCGCCCTGTCGCCGTATTGACCATGCCAGCGAACGCTTTGGCATCCAAACCCCATTGGACAGCCATGTTCATTGCTTCTGCTGTCGCAATATTGTTGAGAGCAAGGAGGTAGTTGTTTGCGAGTTTTGCTTTCAGACCACTGGTTTGAGGACCTAGATGCACCACTCTTGCTCCCATCATGCTAAGAACCTCCGTGATGCGATCAACTTGTTCATCTTGGCAGCCGACCATGAAAGTGAGCTTTCCTGCTGCTGCTCCAACCACACCTCCAGACATCGGCGCGTCAACGAATTTGCCTTGACCGGTAGAATGAGTGGCTTCTGCGACTTCGGCGGAGGATCGGGGGTCGATGGTGGAGCAGTCGATGAACATGCGAGGTTCTGTGTTCGGTGTGGAGGTGAGCAGAGATGGCGGGTTCAGCATTTGTTGAAAGACATTCTGAACGTGATGAGGCTCTGGAAGGACGGTAAGGATGGTAGTCTAGATAGCGCCGGAGCATTAGTACGACCTGGTCCCAAAGTGCACGCTTTCGTACTTAATTTGTCAGGTCGGTCGCTCGTTCAGAGGATTGGCTTTTGTGTTTTGGGTAATCAGAGGGACAGCTTTAGCTGCAACTTAGATCATAACAATGATAAGGATATAACAAGTTCATCATGTGAGAAGAGTCGTGGGAAGTATTGAGACCCACCGAGTTTTCTGCAACCTGCCTCACGTTCTCCGCGGCCGTGACGGGTCCAACGCTGCTGAACTCTTCGACGAATTGCTTCGTTATGGTCGGATTCACATCATGTATGAACATTGTGTCGTCTTTGGCAATCTTCGTCCGCAGATTCTTCGCCATTGGATAGCCTGACGCGTTCTAATCAGCTTTCAGATGCAGTCGACCATTTCAGAGCCCTGTACTTACCCATTCGGCCCAGTCCAATGAAGCCATAGCTAGCTAGAGATCTGCTAGTCGTGGCAAAGCCTCTTCTGCTCGCTGCACCAGCCACAGCAGAGCCAAAGGCCTGCCTGGCCGCCAGTATTGTTGTCCTCCTCATCGTGAGCTCATGTAAGGTACTGTGCAGAGAGATCCAGTCTTTCTATCTGCGCATGGTATGTAAGAAAGGTACCTGCTCGCACATGAAAGGAAGGAAAGCAAGGTGTGAAGGGAGTTGTATGAGAAGAACAGGAAGTACCAGCAGGCACACGAGCCCGGCGATATAGACCCGACGTTTGCTCCATTGCGGTTATCCGAGGGCATGCAGGATGCAGGTCGAGAGAGCCGCTTTGGAGTCTCCGCAAATTCTCCGCTCAAATGGAGCCTGGCGTGCTGCATTACTCGCGCTGTACACGAGCAGCAGATATGCCGAGTCACAAGTGGCCCCACAATAGAACTAAAAATGAGAAGTGAAGAAAGAACCGTTTCAAGTTGATGATGAAGTCGGCTTATATTCGCGCACACTTGAATAGTAGTACATGATGGGACCGCCTCATGAGCCATCCTGTGCCCAAATGCCCTCTGACCATTCTCGAGGGTGCAATGAGAGCGGACCAGGAAGTTTGCCTGTCCTCGGTACTCTGCCTTCACCTGGTTCCGGAAGCCAGATCCATTCTCGCAAGCAACCTGGAACGTCCTCCGTTGAGTGACTGATTACCAGCAATGCTTGATCTGACGTGAGCCCCTCGAACGAGACTTTGCCCAGTAGAGAGAGAGCGCTTGGCTGTGCAAAACGGGCAAGCACTGCTACAAACTTCTCGCCTTGAGACAAGAACAAGAGCGCCTTGTCTCGTATCTTTTCGTCTATTCCGCTCAATGCTTCATCCAGGATGACCAGATCTGGGCTTGCGACTATGGCTCGCAAGAAAAGCAGCAGTCTTTGACTGGAGAAATTGAGCTCACGGAAACGTACATCATCTGCCCAAGTCAGATCCGAGTCATCGTGGAAATTTTCGTCGTAGAACTTCTGCGCAGCTGCTTTGCGCGTGGTACTTTGGCCGCGTTTAAGGTCCAACGTATCTTCCAGGGTTTCGAGAAATGTTTTTGCGCCATGATTCGGATTCAACTCTTTGGCGAACCATCGCAAGAAGGCATCTACCCTTCGATCTGCTTCTGCGCTGAGCTTCGCGCGAGCTAGAGGTGCATCAGACCAAGCAGATTCGAGCGCCCGCCGGACTGTCAGAGCTTTGGGGAAGAAGGAGTGCACTTCTGGGCTGGAGTGGCCCATCCTCCGCTGGAGGTCAAACACGCTGATTCCAGGCTCTCCCGGTCCTGGAAGTCGTGATCGGCCGAACAGCTTAATGGGTAGACCGTAAGTCTGAGGGTGATCTGATGTAACTAGGCTCAGCATGGTAGTCTTGCCACTCCCGTTTGGGCCGAAAATGCCACAGCGCTGGCCGCGATGCAGGCTCCACCACAGCCCTTCCTTTTCTTCGCCATTGACAACCTGCTTCCATCCACCTAGCACGGTCTTGTCTCCGTAGCTGACTTTCACGCCCTGCATCTCGACAACAGCCTCACCGGGCTCGAGCGCAGGCGAGTCCTTCGTGAAACCGTCTATGCTGAGCTTCGATGAGCCTGCCAAATGACGAATGGCGCTGGCAGTCCTAGATCGAGAGGTGTTCAATATTTTCTGCAGTGGTGATCTAACCGGATGGCCGACTGATGCTTGCGAGAAGATCAGGTCCTTCTTGCCTTGAGCCAAGACTTTGAAGTGTTCGTCAGCCACAACGATATGTGACACCCAGTGTGGCACACCATCTTCCGGGCGCAAGCTCATGACCAGTCTAGGAGCTTGCCTCTCGGCCAGACCGTGTAATACAGAAGCCATCATCCGCGCCGCATTAGGGTCCAGCCCCATAAAAGGGGCATCAAGGAGTAGCACTTCTGGGAAAGACACAAGAGACTTGGCAATTCGAGCTCTTCGTGTCTGGCCATTGCTCAAATTTGCCACGGGCATCGAAAGAAGCTTGCCAAGGTTGAGCTGGTCGATTACTTCGCTCAGCTTCTGCTTCTCGGCGTCCGTCTGTTCGTGTTCCAGCGCATTCAGCTGCGTATGGCCAGCAAGGTAGTCGTGGAGTGAGTAGTCGGTCTCTTCGCGCCTACTTTCATATCTCGCGCTCAAGTAAGCACCTCGCACATCAGTGCCGCCCACAGCGCTACCTCTTTCGGCGTCGAAACCAACATACTTGATGGCATGCTGCTCAGAAATGGACAGCTCTGAGAGGAGAGGATAGTGTCGGGCCGTGGGGGGAATGCAAATGAGCTGTGCGGCCAGAAGCTGAAGAAACGTCGTTCTTGCTAGTGACGAAGGAGAAAGAACCGCCCAAAACTGCGGCTTCCCCTCGTCGTCGAGTTTGGCCGGCAGGCGGAATGATAGCTTCTCGAATAAAGGCGGGTTGGTCTCTTGCGTGTCCGTTGCCGATGGATAATGCCTGAAGAAGGTAGCCTCATCGATATCTATCACGCTTGCTGCCTGCCATCGTGACCTTGCTCCGTGGAACAGTCGGCATTGCGGCCTTCTCACCACCAGCCGGGCCCTCCACATGCCTTGATGTGCGGAGAGAAGCAATGGTCTAGCGGGCGAGCAGAAACGCCAGGTTGAATCGGCATTCGGCATTCGCCTCGGCCTCGGCCTCGGCCTCGTGTCGGTCCGCAGGATGACGTCTTCGAGCGGGCATCCTTGCATTTTCGAGCTCCGCTTTACTGGCCTGAGCCTCTGGACGACGACTTCCACTTGAACTTGTACAAGCCCACCTCAGCATGATCTCCTCACTACAGCCTTCGCGGCCACAGGTTGGTTTCGTATGAACCTCAGGCTTCGTACCTTGTTTACTTAGGTGTAATAGGCTCACTCGCAGCATTCTCGCAATCCACAATACCAGCAACAGATCCGCAGTACGCACACAGAAGCCCGACAGCAACCAGCCCTCGCGACCCGCCCAAGAAATCAGGTAGAGGCCATGCCGCCATCGAAAACAGTCCCAGAGCCTCCGCGCATAATGCCTATATACAACCCAGCCACAACGCATCCAGCATTCTTCTCGGGCAATTGGAGGAAACAGCCATTCCCGCTACCAATAAATCCCAGGCTGAGCCCTGCAACATTGGGCTATGTCTTTCCCAGGCCGGTCAGTGCTTCAGGGACGAAGCTATGAAGAGTGAGAAGAGATGTGCTCATTTTCTGAATACAACGAAGTCAGCGTCAGGATCGACACGCGCAGGGTCAAGCTGTGGCTTGCCTTGATCTCAGCCTACCAGTGATGTGCATCTTCACGATTGTCAGATGTACTGCCCTCACTCGAGGAGCCCGAATGCTCGAATGTCGCCATACGTGGGTGTTGAAGCCAGTCGATAATAGCTTGGCCCATTCGCCACACCAGAGACCGTCGACAGCGATAGCAGCTGATTCTCAGAATCCCGATGACCATATCCGAGACACAAGACTCGCAACAAGTGTTGTTTTCAATGCGTAGCAGGGTCCCAGGCTGGCAAAGGACCATGCGTCCATCATCGTGTGGCGGCCCTCGAGGCGCTGTCTGGATCGCACAGTCGCACTGGAGTATGGGCCCGCGGATGGTGTGGCCGCACGAAAGCTGTGTGATAAGTGTCTGACACATGACAAAACTGGTGCGTTGGCAGATATGGTCGCTATGGGCGCTATTGGTCGTCGTCTGTCTCGGCTTGCTCAATAAGTGGTGTCGCTATCACTGAATGTTGCATGTTGTTCGTAGACACTCTTAAGCACGACTGAGATCAGCTCGTTCAGTCGAGCAAACAATATGGTCCACCTCGTGCACATTGTCAGGCACCGTTTGAATGGTCTCTTCCGGGCGTGATCTCGCCGTGTCTCTGGGCGCATGACCGGACCCTCGCAAACTGGCGAAAAGCATGACGGCATCACGCACCGGTCAAGGATCAGAACTTATCAGGCAGCTACACTGCTCCATCAGAACCACACAGGTACTTCCGATAGTAGCATAAGCAGTCCGCCTCAGGAATCACTATCGTACGGTTCAGACGCTAGGCAATGCTATTCAGTCAAACGCCCACCTCCTCTCAAGATCATACACATCACCTAGCAGCTTTCAGCCACCCTATTCTACAACTACTTCTTAGCAACCAACTCACTCCTCACATATTCACTACTTGTAGTTTCCCCAACCGTAAAATTCACCGCATAGCTCGTCGCAATCGGACTTCTCAAAGCCCCAATCAAAGAAAAATGCGCAGCTGTCAAAGTAACATTCTCTCCCTTATCAAATCCCGTGGCAGGAACATGTACATAATGCGTGATATTTTCCACAATATTCGAGAAATCTAAGATGAGCGCACCGAATCAGTCAACCCATCTATTTCTATTCTTCTGTCTCGCTGTTGTTCGTCTTACCAGGCCCTAAGAACTTGGAACTTAGGACGTCACCTAAGGAACCTGGGTATGAGGTATTTGTTGGAGAGAGACCAAAGGACATTGCGACATCGTAGACGGTTTGTGAGAAGTTCTCGGTCAGGATCAAGAGTTTTATGGTTGAGTCAGGAGCTATGGTTTTTGGAGTTGCGAAGCCTATGATTCTTGCACTAGCGAGCGCCGCGAAGGTTGTGAGGAAGGCGAAGGGCTTCATTTTCGAGATGTTGATGTGAGTCGGCGATATTCAAATATTGGATTCTAACGTGCAACACGCGAGGTGTGTTGCTCTTCTTACTTATATATACGACCCGGGTTTGCCGATGATGCAAATGCAGATCTGACGACTATTCTTGGAAGCATGGTGACATTCTACAATACGAGGCGTGACATGGACCGTGGTGATGATCGCACCGAAAAAGCGCTTATACAAGGACAGGACCGGAAACTGCTTTGCAATGTCTCGGTTCAGTAATCGGCTTTCTTGGTCCTTGTACATCAGCACGACAAGACGAAGAAGTCCGCGGACGGATCTCTGGCACAACCTGTGTATCATAATGTGACATCGTGAAGTCGAAAGTTTAGAGATCTGAGTGGCCCTTCTGACGTAGATAGTCTGGAGAGATCGACGGCGGAGTGCAGAAGCCGGACATCGTACTCAGCCTCACCGAGGTAGTGTTCCCTTACCATGGATTGGCAGCTTTAGGGGGTAACATTTGTTTGCAAGAAGCCGTGTGCTGTGAGGTGCAGCAGGAGACATTGGGATTGAAAGAAGAGGAGATCATTCATCACAATGTTGCATTGCCAAGATTCATCAGAGTCGACCTCGCGTGGCAAATAAAACAAAGTTAAGGCGGTGATCCTAGAAGTGCTAGATCTTATCCGCCATGTTCTGCATTCCCATGACTGGTGCAATGGTGCTACAGCGAGCATTGATACACCTGATATCCACTGATTTACCCTCCAGGCGATGCAGACGTCCCTCCAGTGTCAACGTCCTTGAAGGGCTGTTCCGGAACAGCGAACATGGGCACTTTTTTCGGCGAGCTTGCTGTTAGATGTGCTGGAATATCGCAGGCAGAACCAGACCGCTCTTGAATAATATGCTCGTCTTTACTCGAAGCTCGAGAGCGTTCACCGGAGGGAGCCGTGGAATGAACGCGTTGCAATGTGGCATTTTCAAACATACTCGGCGGCAATTTGTTAGGCGAACACTGAGGCCTGTCGTTGATACTGGCAGCAAGACTGAGAGAGGGATTGCTGATCCTCTTGGTCTCAGTTGCTGGAATGTCCGACGTTGGTAATCGAAATCCTTCGTTGTGCTGTGATTCAACTGTCTTTCCTTCATTGATGGCGTTGACCTTATCCCGCAGATTGGACAGAGCCTCAGCATCATGCTCGTATGGCTTGGGATCACCGGAAACTGCTGCCATTTGACCCTGTGGTTCTTGTCGTGAGCCCTGTTCGCTCCGTGTTGGCAGCTGCGAATTGGATGAAAAGAGTGGACTCTTTCCGTCATCATTCGTTTCTGCTTTCACTGAGTTCCCAATGTATTTTGGTTGTTCCTTCTCAGTCGCTGGAACGCTCTTCTTCCGTTTCGCATCAGCTATCAGCCGGCTAAAGTCATCGTGGTGACGCTTTGCGTAGGAGGCGCCGTCAAAGTCCTTTCGCATGACTGAGCCACTCAGGACATTCCCTTGTGGTGCCTTCCCGCCTTGCGTTCGTTCCCATACATCCAGGTCGCGTAACAAGTCTCTCCTTGAACGTGGGTCATTTGAATCGCAGTTCGCGTTCCAGATATTAACCCACTCTTTATGTCGACTTATGAGAAGTTGCTTCGAGCCGAAGTTGGGAAGCCCTTGTTCCTTGAGCTTCTTGGCCAAGGCTGTCTCTTTCAGCATCCCATAGCTCAACTCATTGATACGGTCCTGAGGTCGAGAATTCTGCCTCGACGGTGTTTTCGATGGCACGCCTTTCAGGTTCGTCTTCGGCTTCGTCTTGGCTGCTTGCTTTTGCTCGTCTTCACATTTATCAAGGTGGTTAAAGACTTCTTCCTCCTTCATGCGCTTGCCACAACCTAGCGGACATGCTACCAAGCCGTCGCCTGGTTCAGACTCTGAATCAGGCTGAAATGCTTCATCAGCACCATCCTCACTGTCGTCAATTTCGATAGCTTCAGGCTGAGAGCTCCGAGAATTGGCTATGCGCCGGGTTTTACTTCTTGTTGTTCGACTTGATGTTTCTGCTTCCATTGCCTCGTCTGCTTCTTGCAATGCTGTCCGTTTCCGCTTCCCATTCCTCTTTGGCTGCTCTACCTCTTGATGTGCTTTGCGCGCCACTTCTAGCGCCTTTGGTCGTGCGTTGATGAATGTAGCAACTACTTCTTGTATCGCCCAGTTGTTACGCAACTTGCTAGCCTGATCTGAAGCTCGACAT
Source organism: Pseudocercospora musae (assembly GCA_001578225.1). Lineage (NCBI taxonomy): Eukaryota > Fungi > Ascomycota > Dothideomycetes > Mycosphaerellales > Mycosphaerellaceae > Pseudocercospora > Pseudocercospora musae. Next base: position 25,645 of record LFZO01000102.1, on the reverse strand, counting down.
GCGGGGCATTTGCCGTCCGAAGACAGTGATGTTCGTATACATCTCGAGCAGAAGGTGTGATTGCAGGTCGTGATCATGGGCGTGTCATAGAACTCTTTACATATTTGGCAATGGAGTGCATTTTCGAGAGCGGCAAGGTCAGGTATGGAAGTTCCTATCCAATCTGTGGAGTCAGGCACATCGTAGGAAGAGTCCATGCTATCGTGTTCATGGGTGTGGTGTCATTGACTTTGAAGATCAAGATCGGTGCATTTCGCGCATGTTTCGCGTTACGCGGAAAGTGCGACGCGGTTCGTTCACGGAGACCCTTCAATATTGACTAGCCATTCTTGGGGCTTTGATGCGTCTCGTCTTCATCCTCACCACCGCCAGTGAGCTTCTGTTCTGTTCTCGATATAGCCGCTCTGTCATTTCTATGAATTTCTTATAGTCTCAAGAGGGAGACGCGTCAATCACCCGCATTCAGATACTCGCCCACAGCTTTAACAGCATCCTTGAACTTCTCGCTTCCCAGCAATATCAAATGCCCTTGAGGCTTGATTCCATTCTCCGAAAATACTCTCCTCGAATCGCTAGCACCCTCATCACCTTGGGTGTCGTAGTCGAATTTGGTCCAACCCAGCGCATGTCTGTGCAACACCTCATCCTCTGGATGGAAGAAGAATGTCTCCGGCGAACTTGAAGAGCTACCAGCCTTCTTTTTCTTGGAAGGCGGATTGTCTTCAGTATCCAACTTCGACTCAACTTCGGTGTAAGTTTTACTGATGACAACGTAGTGCGTAAAGTTGTATGGCTTCTTGTCTGTGACCGCCAATTGAATCTCTTCTTGCAGCATATTGTAAAGTGGCGGGATGACTTGATGAGGCATGTTGATGACTCGTTCCGTAATGATGAAACCCACTTGCGCTGACGACTTCTCAGATAAGAGCGTTTCGAGATTCGCAAGATTCTGGTTCCCTGATGCTCTGGCCTTTGAGAGAAAGTATTTCGTAAGTTGCTGAACCACTGCCTTGCTTCGATGTTGGTGCATATTGAGGACAGTGATAAAAGCGTATGGATCACTCTCAAGGCCATCGCATTTCACGGTTGAGCCTATGTCATGCTGTTCAAGGATCATGTCTGCCAGCGCGCTCAAGTCGAACAATTGGTTGTCGGCGTCAAAGAGTTGCCGGAGGAGGTTCTTGAGGCCGTGGAAATCTACTTCTGGCTCTGGTTTAAAGAATTCAAGGTCAACGTCCAGGATTTCGGTGTCCTGTTAAGCGTCAGTAGAGCTATTGTAATCAGCATTGGTGTATTCATACATCTTCACTGCCACTTTCCGCGCCATCAACGTCCATCTTGTCCTTCGATAGTTGCTTGTCATCTCCATTTGCTTTGCGCTTGCCCATTTTGGCTTGATAGAGACTTTGTATTGCTGATGCTTGTTCGCTTCTACGTTGAGATAGGGAAGCTGATGGACCGTCTTCGATGCTGATTGCTTAGTCCGTCAAGGCCGCTCTCGCATAGACCGCTCCTATACTTGAAACTAAAGTAGATAGACAAAAAGCGAAAATTCCACGTCAATTCTTGATTGATGGCCCCACCTGAACCCCGCGAACCTTAATCTGTTCCTGCAGCAGTGCTCTCGAAATTATTTTGCGACAATCACTCTTCCTCGACGACTCTGCAAACCAACAACCCAGCAGTCGACCAGAGCACCATGGCAACCAACGGAGTCAATGGCGTCGGTGCCATCGCAGAGGCACCGCATCAACTCTATGACACGATTCTCGTCCTTGACTTTGGCTCTCAATACACGCATCTCATCACGCGTCGACTTCGCGAGTTGAATATCTACTCGGAGATGCTGCCGTGCACTCAAAAAATTGCAGATCTGCCCTTCAAGCCAAAGGGTGTTATCTTATCAGGCGGACCGTAAGTACAACTTGACTCCACGCGACAGCGGAAACAATGCCCTCTGCATCGCAGACCGACCTTTCAAGTCACACGGCAAAATCGGAGCGACTGACTTATCTGTACGAAAGATACTCTGTCTACGCATCTGATGCCCCTCACGTCGATCCAGCCGTTTTCGACCTCAACGTACCGATTCTAGGCATCTGTTATGGCCTTCAAGAGCTTGCTTGGCACCACGGGAAAGGAGTTGCGGCTGGCGACAAGAGGGAATATGGAAAAGCGCAGCTTCGAGTTCCTCGACACGATGGCAAAGGCGAGCACATCGACAAGCTACTCAAGGGCTTAGAAGATGGTCCAGTGGTGTGGATGTCTCACGGAGACAAGCTTTCAAAATTGCCAGACAACTTCCATACCATCGCCTCGACTGCCAGCGCTCCATTCGCAGGGATCGCTCACGACTCGAAGCACTACTACGGCATCCAATTCCACCCCGAGGTCACCCACACACCGAAAGGAGCGGAAGTAATCAAGAATTTTGCGGTCGGGATCTGTCAGGCGCAAACGAATTGGACCATGAAGGCATTCGTGGGTCAAGAGCTGGCTCGTATCCGAGAACTTGTGGGCGACAATGGACAAGTCATCGGCGCCGTCAGTGGTGGTGTGGACTCAAGCGTCGCAGCAAAGCTCATGCAAACAGCAATTGGAGACAGATTCCATGCAGTTATGGTCGACAACGGCTGCCTACGCCTGAACGAGGCTGAGGATGTCGAGAAGACGCTCAAAGAGGGACTGGGTGTCAATCTGACAGTGGTGGACGCCAGTGAGCTCTTCCTCGGTCGCCTTCAAGGAGTCGCAGACCCGGAGAAAAAGCGAAAGATCATCGGCAACACATTCATCGACATCTTCCAAGAGAAGGCCAAGGAGATCGCTGCCGCAACTGAGAACACAGATCACGCTGGAAAGATTGAATGGTTTCTTCAGGGCACACTCTACCCAGATGTGATCGAGTCGATTTCATTCAAGGGCCCTAGCGCAACGATCAAGACCCATCACAACGTCGGCGGACTTCCCGAAAAGATGGACCTGAAGCTGATCGAGCCCCTCCGCGAACTATTCAAGGACGAAGTACGTGCCCTTGGCACTGAGCTCGGAATACCAGAGCATCTCGTCTGGAGACACCCATTTCCTGGTCCTGGGCTCGCAGTGCGCATTATTGGTGAGGTCACAAAGGAGAAGGTACGCATGGCACAGCAGGCGGACGATATTTGGATCAAGGAGATTCGCAAGGCCGGGTATTACCGAACAATTTCGCAGGCTTATGCTGTAAGTGCAACCATCGATTCCGCCGCTCAACGCCGGCCAAGCACGCCGTATTGTAGACGGCAGTGTAGAGCGGCCCTTGCATCTTGGAGTCAACACCTGCTAACTCCAGAATCTTAGGCCATCCTTGGCGCCAAAGCGGTAGCCGTGGTCGGTGATCAGCGCTTACACGGCGAGATAATTGCTTTGAGAGCCGTTCAGACGACCGATTTCATGACCGCCAACGTGTTTGTGGACGCCCCTGCAAGCTGGTTTGCGGAGGTCGCGGACAAAATAGCCAATGAGGTGGCTGGAGTCGCTCGAGTGTTCTATGAGTTTAGTAGCAAGCCGCCTGCTACCATCGAGCTGGAGTAGTATGTAGCTCGGGTCAAATGCTTAGGCTGAGCAACTCGGTGGAATTCTGGAAGCATGTTAGGTAGCAAGGCGTTTGGGGCTGCATAGATCCATGATACCCAAGTGATATGATTGAATGATAAAATTACTTCACCTTACTACCGAATTCCATGCTGAACGACGGTCGGTTGAAGCTCTTTCGCCGGGCCGAGGGCTGGAGGCTCGCTGAAAGAAGAAAGAAGTCGGTGGCCTGGACCACGGCAGAGATTGGAGGGGGTGAGAGAAAAGCTGTGCTCAAGTAAGCTCACCTGGTCCATCATCTCCTGTATCCAGAGTGAGTGCACTATGCAATGGACTTCCATTCTCAAGTCTTCTTGAACCTTCAAGTCCTGCTGCGAGTTCTAATGTTACTCATGTAAATTTTGGTCTCAGTAAGCTGATCTCGATAAGCCTGCACGCATTCCACTGATCTCCATCCTCGAGGCCTCTGAGACCATCGTAGACGAGCTTTGCTGGGCTGAGAATCGTTAGCTCAGTGAGCGTATAAGAGGTCGCGCGCGGCTACAGTACTACGTGACCGGCGTGACTTTTGCAGCGAAGTGAAGGCCTCAGAAGGGTGCATGTGGTCTTCGCGGTACGTTGAGCCCGATTTGATCTGAGATGCGAGAGGGTAATTAACTAAGATGACTAGTGGATAGTGAGCACATCAAGGGTATGTCTGGCGACATGTGGACGCTGTAACGATTTTCCCCATTTCTGCTCGCGAAATAAATATGTCCTTGTCCGTCGCCAATGAGATCAGGGATGATGATGCATTGGTGGTTGGAAACCCACGAAGAGATCCACATCCAAATCGGTGCCTGAGACGTCATCATACATACGTAAGTGATCCCACCTTAACTCGAGGAGGAGCCTGAGTTTAAGAATTCCATCGCGTGCTCAGTTCTCCTGTGACAAACATAATCAGACAAAAGGTCGAAGAGCTTCACGACCGGCTTTCTAAGCATAAGCAAGACTTCACCAAACGCACAACCACTTCCAATACCATCACCATGTCTTCTACCTCCAACGTTGGCGACCGCCGCGCATACGAGAATGCCGACCAGGTAAATCATCATCATCTTATTGACGAGGCCCTATTACCAGCGTGCTAACGGCCATCCAGAGAAACTATACCGATGACGAGATCGCCCAAATGAAGAAGGAGAACCGTTTCCACGAGGGCAAGAACAACTCGCATCAGGCAAATGACTCCAAGGACGAGCGAACCATTGCCAACAAGCTCGCCCGTGAAGAGCAGCGCGAGAAGGAAGCCGAGGAGGAGAAGACGCAAGAAGACAAGGAGCGAAAGATTGATCCTACTCTGCCTGTAAGCCAAACTCATCCATATCCGCACCTTGGGATTATGGCGCTAACAAGTCTTCAACAGGCCAAGAACCACGGCAACGAGCCATCAAAAGGTGCTAAGCTCGACAAGGAGCTCCAAGAGGAGGAAGAGGAGCTCCTGAAGAAGAAGGGTAATTTCGGTCCTAAGGCTGCGAACTAGTTGATGGTGATATCGCCGGCCCAGATTGGCTGGTCGCTGTGCATACAGAGCGTTGGCGTTCTCTGGGGAATTGGGGGGTATCTAGCAGCACCTCAAGGCACAATGTCGTCGTGTGCACATGAAGAGAAGTAAACTCACCAGAAATGAGGAAAGAGACCAACCCACAGTCTTTGGACTTTCATGTTTCTCTTTGGCACTTCGTTCGCCCTCACAGTCTCTCGATATACCGCATGGCTGTCACTAGATCACACGCGAGGAGTGCAATGTACGAATTGTACATAATCTTGTGCATGTCGCTCTGGCTGGTCTTTCCACTTCGCAAGTTCTTTCTCACTGAGCCACTGCTCGTCGTGTCTTCGGTGTGTTCATCGGGTGATATCATGGCATTCGATGAGACTAGGCAAAAGCATACAAGTTATTGTATAGGATGGCTGACAACAGTGCCTCGACTTCTGTCGGTTGTACTGTCTCAGGAGAGGCTTAGCGTGCTTGGGTCTGAGCTCCCCGAGATACAGTACGAACACCTACCCGCGTGCGACTGTCAGGCGACAAACAAGATCTCACTCGGCGACATAATCCTACAGAATTGCTGTCCGAAAGGGGATTTGCATCTTTGCCTGCCTAAAATTCAGCTTCGGCGTATACAGATGAGTTGCAACTTTAGACTCAGCCGACACGGCACTCGCAACCACACGACTCTGCCACTTCGATGAGATGAAGCGTACAAGCAATGGGTCAAGGATACTCTTCGATATCGCTGCCCGCGGGTCCTAGCGCCATCGAGACTTCGGAACTGTCTGATCTCACATTCGAAAAGTCTCTAGGAGCTGCTCGTTTCCTGCGCACTGTCAGAGCCAGGCACCAGAATGGTGTTGTCGTCGTCAAAGTATGCATGAAGTCAAACGCCAACATTTCCTTCAAAGACTACGCGAAGCTATTGCGAGCAGAGCGAAATCGTCTTCGAGAAATCCCGAATGTATTGCCATACGCCCGAGTCCGGGAGACCAATACCTTGGGCGTTCTGGTCAGACAGTATATGCACAGCTCGCTATACGATCGCGTGAGCATACGGCCCTTCCTTGAGGACATTGAGAAGAAATGGATCGCATTCCAACTACTTTGTGCGGTCAAAGACTGCCACGATCGAGAAGTCTACCATGGCGATATTAAGTCCGAGAACGTGATGGTGACATCTTGGGGCTGGATCTACTTGACCGACTTCGCATCTTCTTTCAAGCCAGTCTACCTGCCCGAGGACAATCCAGCCGACTTCTCCTTCTTCTATGACACTTCTGCTCGGAGGACGTGCTATGTTGCACCAGAGCGTTTCTTGGCAGCTGGCGAAAGGCCTCGGGAAGAAGTTGTGCAGTGGAATATGGACATCTTCAGTCTGGGCTGTGTGCTCGCGGAGCTTTTCACAGAAGCACCAACTTTCACTCTGAGTCAGCTGTTCAGGTACAGGAAAGGAGATTACGACCCTACGCTATCGCTTCTCAACAAGGTGGACGACGACCACATTCGGTCTATGATCACAAGCATGATCAAGCTGGACCCCTCCGAGCGATGGCACGCTGGCGACTATCTGGAAGAGTACAAAGGGAAGGCATTTCCACTCTACTTCTACAACCATCTTCACACCCTGATGGCCGAAGTTACGGATCCGAGATCTGGTAGGAAGCCAACTGCTGCAAGTGACACAAATAGTGGCGAGGCAGACGACAGGATTGATCGCATCTACGAAGACTTTGAGATGCTTTCAGTGTCCCTTGGCTATCAGAACTCGACCCCACCAGAGGTGGCTCTGAAGCCCAGGCATTCATATTTACAGGGAATATTTCCTTTGCAGGTCGATTTGCCAAATAGTCGTCACACCGCGCATGCTGGTCAATTGAGCAATAGCGATAATGGCACTTTCATCCTCCTGAACGTCATTACGGCTTCGATGCGGAGCGCAGCACGAGCATCATCCAAAGTTCGGGCTTGTGAGCTATTGTTGGCATTCGCAGAGCAGCTCCCTGACGAGGCGAAATTGGACCGTATACTGCCATACGTCGTACCCTTGCTGGAGGATCCGAACGATATGGTGCTTGTGGCTGCTTTGAGAACGATGACCCAGCTGCTGGCGCTCGTCTCAGTGGTCTCACCCATCAACTCTTCTCTATTCGCCCAATACATCTTCCCGAGGCTCCAAAATTTCGTGCAGAGCAAAGGCTTCGCCCAAAATGCGATCGTTCGCGCGACATATGCTGCATGTCTGGCCAGTCTTGCGGAGACCGCATCACGGTTTCTGGACGTCATGCAGGCGCTCAAGTCAGAGGGCTCGCTGCCCGGCGCTGATCGTGATGTAGAGGATGGCACAGATCAATACGATCAAGATGCATATGACACTGCTCGGAGGGAAATGCTCGACCAGTTTGAAGGGCAAACGAAAGTGTTTCTGACAGACACTGACAATGCCGTCCGACGCGCATTCTTGACCTCTGTTTCCAGCTTGTGCGTCTTCTTCGGCGAGGCAAGAGCGAGCGACGTGATCCTGAGCCATCTGAATACATACCTCAATGATCCCGACTGGCTGCTCAAATGCGCGTTCTTCAAGACTATCGTTGGTATAGCTGTGTATATCGGTGGCGCGAACCTGGAAGAGTTCATTCTCCCGCTCATGCTGCAAGCGCTGTCAGATCCGCAGGAATTCGTGGTAGAACAGGCCCTTCGGTCAGTGGCAACCATGGCCGAGATGGGCTTGCTTCAGCGAACCAAGACATGGGAGCTCATCGACACCGTTGCAAGGTTCGAAATGCATCCTAACATTTGGATCAAGGAAGCAGCGGCGCATTTCATCTCTGCTTCGGCAACGTATCTATCAATGGCCGATGTGCGCATTCTGGTCGCACCTCTCATACAGCCCTACTTGAAGGTTCCAGTGAGCTCGCTTAGCGAGTCGGAATTATTGGATGCCCTCAAGAAGCCACTCCCGCGGGCGGTACTGGACTTGTCTTCTCAGTGGGCAGGAAGAGTAGATCGAAGTGTCTTCTGGAAGACTGCACGAGAGTCGAAACAGCTTTCTTACAATGGAACAGGTCAGATGCCCCCGAAGTCATCAGTCGCGGACTTGGGCCCAAAATCTCTCGCAAAGATCCCCAAGACTGATGAAGACGAGCAATGGCTTGGAAGATTGCGGAATGCTGGCATGCGACCTGAAGACGAAATGAAAATCCTGGCTTTTCGCGAATACATCTGGCGTTCTGCGCAACGAGCGAAGCGTGGTGACAATCAAGACAAAGAGGACATCTACGACCAGATTGTCAGTCTGTCGAAGCTGAAGATCCAGCCTCAGACGGTAATATTCGATAATGTCGACGTGAGTGCATATGAGCAACGTCTCAACCGGCAGGATCGAACGATCGCACAGGCGATCGAGGAGGCTGCCAAGGCAGACGGAAAAGCGAAAGCAACTGCTAATGGTGCAGAGACGGCCTCTGGTGATGTAAGTGGTACTGAAGGCCCTGCGAGACCGGAGTTACTTGCACCAAGGGAAATACGTCGTCTATCCGGATTGCGCCCGAAGCACTCCGGAAGTCTCTCATCATCACCCAATTCTGGTATCGGGTTGCTGGGTCGCGATGTGGATCAAGCACTGCGGCAGAAGGGCAATGCTGCTGGCTTGCTTGGTGGCGTCGATTTGCGAGGCAAAGCACAAGCTGCTGTTGCTACCGACGCGGCCACAGCTGAAGGTAGATTGAATCGCCCAAGCTCCGAAAGCCGTAAGACATCGCCTCAGCCAAATGCTGCCGAGCAGAGGGGCGGCTTGCAACGAGCTGCCAGCCATCGCGCTGTTCACAACTATGCCGGCAATGATCCTACCGTGCTCAAATTGCTTGATGCTGTCTATGTCGACAACTTCCCCATCGATGCTGCTGATTTTGGTCCTTTCGTGCAACCTGTGGGCGGTGTCATACCTACAAATGTCAATCAACCTTCGACTGGACCGTGGCGGCCTCAAGGCCATCTTGTTGCTGTGCTTGGAGAACATACTTCACGAGTCAGTCGGGTTGTCGTATCACCTGACCACATCTTCTTCCTGACAGCTGCCGATGATGGGACGGTCAAGATTTGGGACGCATCGCGGCTAGAGAGGAATGTAGCATATCGATCCCGCCAGACTTACAAACTGGCTCCAGGGGCGACAGTCACAGGTCTATGTTTTGTGGAAGCAACACACACCTTCATCTGCACAGGCTCCGATGGCACGGTACATGTCGTCAAAGTTGAAGTCACAGAGTCCGACAAAGCATATCGATATGGTAAGATGCAACTCATTCGTGCATGGCAGATACCAACGACCAGTCCGACTGTGGAGTACGGAGTCTGGTGTGAGCATTACAGAGGTGAATCTGCTAGCACACTCGTTCTCGCAACTAACCTTGGTCGGATTCTGGCGCTCGATCTACGATACATGTCAGTCATCTTCGAATTTCGCAATCCTGCTAGCCACGGCGCCCCAACTTCGTTCTGCATGAGCAGGAAACACGACTGGCTTCTAGTAGGAACATCTCATGGAGTGCTCGACCTTTGGGACATGCGCTTCCATGTTCGCATTCGCTCTTGGACGTTCGCGAATCCTTCTCCAATCACCAGAGTACAACTACATCCGAGGCGCAAGTCTTCTAAGAGAAATCAGTTTTGCGTCACGGGCGGTACTGCTCCCGGCGAGATGACAGTCTGGGACGCAGAAAAGGGAGTGTGCTATGAAGTAATCCGTCCGAGTCATCCCAACGCTAAAGAATGTTTGCACCTGAGGGATTACGAGTTGCGAAATCTGGAAGACGAAAGATCCGAGAGCTTACTAGATCGCATCGCAGGCGTGACCGGTGCAGATGTCTTAAGAGACAACAATTTGCCTCTCGCAACCAGCGTATCTTGGTTCGGAGTCCAGCCGTCTTCCAAAGACCCCGAAGCACAACACCCTTTCGCCATCAGTGGCGGTCCAGACGGCAAAGTGCGCTTCTGGGATACAGAGCGACTTGAAGGTTGCAGACTCGTCAATGGAGGCAGTCCTGAGGACAAACCGGTCTACACTTTCAGTAATTTGAGCATGGATATACGTGTCCTGTCTGAGAAGCCGGCCGAAAGTGGTACCCAAGCCGGAAATCCTATCGAGTCGAATAAGGTGGCTTCGAATACATCCGCAAAACGGGCTCTCGCTGTTGGGACAAGCAAACCGCCTTCGAGGTATGAGACCATTCGTATGTCCGCTCAGAATTTATTGAGTGGGCATCTAGATGTGATCACAGATGTTGCTTTGCTTGAGCGGCCTTTTGGGATGGTGCTCAGTGCGGATAGATCGGGGCAGGTGTTTGTGTATCGATAGATGAAAGATCATCGCAGCGGACTCATAAGCATTCTCACTGCGTCAATTAACTTCTTCTTCCTCTTCCTGCTGAGATACAAGTGCATCAGATCCTTCTCGTCGTCAATCTACAGCTCACTCTTCCCGCCCTCCTCCTTCCCTTGTTGTTTCACTCCAAACGTATCCCCCGTCCTCAGCCACTCCCTCTCCTCCTCTGTAGTCTCCCTCTCAAGACACTCGTTCCGATGGGGAAACCTTCCAAACCTCTCAATAATCTCTAAATGTTTCTTCGCAGGCCCCAAACTCATCTCCAGTGCCTTGATCCTCTCTTCATCCTGATCCTCTTTCGCCCTCTCCACATCCCGACTGATCTGCGAAATTATCTCGTTCTGATATCCAAGATTTTCAGAATGCATCAACGGCATATTCATCCATTGATTATAAACCGGTCGATCTTTGTAATATGGGTGATGCAAGAATCTTTGAGGGGCTGAAAGGCGAAGGGATAAAGCGAGACGATCGTAATGTGTCTAGACCAGAGATAAATTCGGTGGTGTACGGTAGATATTTCGGGGGATCTGATCGAGGAGGAGGATCAGGGAGAGTAATGTATCTGCTGCTTCCCTATCGTCTTTCTGAGACTCGAGTGGGGATAAGAATGGTTTCGCGAGATTTTCAGCATCCGCATCGTAGGATTTGAAGGGTGGAAGGGCGAGGTGCGAAGGTGAGATGCTTTCCAAGGCATGGGCGTAATTGGAGTGGCAGGAGATGTCGATCTCTTTTGCTTCGGTTTCGCTACGTCCCACGCCCCACCAGCGGCGGTTTGTTTCTTCGTTGGGTGACACTGAGTCTTGAGGAAGACCTTGGAACCAGAAATCGCGGAGGTGGGAATAGAGGGTTGGATTGAAGATCTTGGGATCGAGCGTGAAGTTTTGTGGAGGGACGGCCATTTTCGTTGCAAAGGATCTGGGTGCTGCGAAGTGTAGTGTATTCAAGGCTCGCGGGAAGAGCTTGCGGCAGAGCATTGGAAATGGACAATGTAGTATGTGAGTGAGTTGTACTTATTCTGTTCAATCAATAGCCCAAAGATCGGTGGCCCAGCCACACGACATCATAGGGACTCGCCCGCATTAGAACTATTATGGTTCGATCGAAGACCTTTGCTCTGACTTGAAAGTTCTTCGTTCTCAGTTAGCTTAAGGTTGTAGATCGTGTCAAGGGATTACTGAACGCACTCAAGGACTTCCAGATCTGGACTGATGTTAGTGTCTGGGAGACGCGATTGAGATTGAAGCGAAATACCGACGTCCAAGTCTTGGCGAAGCTGCTCGGCTGGTGCAACGACTTACGAGTGCGAGAATCTAGTCCCTCCCTTGCGATCTTCGCCACATCTAGCATCGAAAGTCTGGTTACGGAGGACCTGATAGCAGAATCACTTGTTTTGTGCTCTAATTTCTCGGAGCGCGGACTGAATTACCTGAGGAACGGAGCTGTACCTCCTGAGCTCGCTTTATGCCGCGAAGTCTATGTCATAGCACAAGGACCGACCGTGTCCGGAGTGACGGGATACTGCAGCGTGGCCTTGCGACACGAGATAGCCGAGTCGAGCATGGAAAGCATTCGGCATGGACCAGGCCGGTATCATAGTCCTCGACTTCTTTTTGCGATTGTAGTGAGAGAAGACAGAGGAAAAGCGGCCATCGAGGGAGACTGGTTGAATATTTTTGAAGCCTTTTTAGCTCTTTTTACATACATCACTTTCTCATGGCTTCATCATAACTAGTTACATGAAAACAAGAAACGCCCTGTACAAGTGCGCTTAACCGAAGAGAGCATCTCCAAGTCTGATGCTGACGGTCTTGTATTGGATGTAGTTCTCAAGAGCGTTCTCGCCAAGCTCACGGCCGAGACCAGACTCCTTGTAACCACCGAACGGAAGCTGGTGGTGGAGAGTGTTGTAGGTGTTGACCCAAACGGTACCGGCCTTGAGGGCATTTGATACCTCGATGGCGGTGTTGAGGTTCTTGGTGTGCACGGCAGCGGCGAGACCGTATGTGGTGCTGTTGCCGATCTTGATGACCTCCTCCTTGGTCTTGAACTTGCTGATGGAGCAAACTGGGCCGAAGATCTCTTCTTGCATGATCTTCATGTCCTCAGTCACGTTCGAGAAGATGGTTGGCTCGATGAAGTAACCCTTGTCACCCTTGCGGTTGCCACCGATTTCCACGTTGGCACCAGCATCCTTACCAGCCTTGATGTAGTTCATGATTCGGTCAAACTGGACTTGGGAAACTTGTGGACCCTGGAAGGTGTCCTTGGCGAAGGGGTCGCCAACAACGTTCTTCTGAGCTCGCTCCTTGAATCGCTGGATGAACTTGTCGTAGATAGACTCCTGGACGTAGATACGCGAACCAGCACAGCAGCACTGTCCGTGGTTGAAGAAGATACCGAAGTTGACCCAAGAGATGGCGTTGTCGATGTCAGCGTCCTCGAAGACGATGTTTGGTGACTTGCCACCAAGCTCGAGAGTGACCTTCTTCAGGTTGGAGCCAGCAGCAGCCTTCATGATGGTTCGGCCGACGACGGTGGAGCCGGTGAAGGCAATCTTGTCGACGTCCATGTGTGCAGAAAGAGCGGCACCAGCGACCTTACCGAAGCCTGAAATGACGTTGACGACACCTGGTGGGAAGCCGGCCTCCTTGATGAGAGTAGCGGCGACGAGACCTCCAAGAGGAGTCTGCTCGGCGGTCTTGATGACGACTGTGCAGCCAGCTGCGACAGCTGGGCCAATCTTCCATGCCCACATGAGGAGTGGGAAGTTCCATGGAATGATCTGACCGCAAACACCGACTGGCTCCTTCTTGATGTAGTTGAAGGTATCTGGGGTGGTGTCGACGACCTTGCCCTCGATCTTGTCGGCCCAGCCACCGTAGTATCTCAGGCAGCCCGCGCACATGCTGATGTCGACCTTGGCCATAGAGACGGCCTTTCCGTTGTCGAGAGCCTCGACTGATGCGAGGAGGTCGAGGTTCTTCTCGAAAAGGTCGGCGAGGCGGTTGAGGAGCTTGCCACGGTTCTCTGGTGTCTCCTTCCTCCATGGGCCTTCGAAGGCCTTGCGGGCGGCGGCGACGGCGATGTCGACATCCTTCTCGGTGGCCTCGTAGACGGAGGTGATGACCTCCTCTGTGGATGGGTTGATGACCTCGAAGGTCTTGCCGTCGACCGACTTGACGAACTCATTGTTGATGAAACTGGAGGAGTGTCAGCGCAATGCCCTTGCCAGCCTGGTTTCTGATCACGCACAGCCCGGTTGGCTGAGTGTACTTGCCGGCGTGCGGCGTCTCGAGCTGGACGGAGAGATCAGACATGATGATGAATTAGTCGTTGAATTACTGGGTGTCTCGAGCGAAAATAGCTATGACTCTCGTTCGCGCAGCGATTGAGGTGTAGCAGTGAAAGGGCGAGGGCGAAGGGGAGGGGTTAAGTAGTGGCAAGTGCAGCTGGAGGCAGGAGCGATGCGCGGTTGTGCGCGCGTCCGTCCCTCAACCGGCTCAGTATGGAATTAAGCTCTGGCCATCCGCTGTGGACGGCAAGCTGCGATCCCCACTTGGACGAGTGGAGGTCCATGTATTCGATTGTATTCGCCCACAAGGATAGCTGCATGCGGGTAGCAGTGAATAATAATGGCGATGCGCTCTCATTCGATGTCGGTGACATGGCTGGCGGTCGTGTTTACATAGTTTGCGGGGCTACGGAGTGCCCCGCAGTCAGGAAGCGACATCACGCTTCACGTCTAGATCGCAGGAGCGTCCGAGGGCAAAACAGCGGTGCAGCGGCGAGTACACCATGCTGAGAGAGTACTGTGCATTCGACGAGACTCTTTGATGGTGTCGCGCAATTCGTGCACGCTGCATCTGTACCGTGCTGCCAGACGATCAAACCCGCTCGGGCTTTCGGTGTGGCTCCTCGCGAGTGAAGAAATGTGGACTCCCTTCGTAATAAGGTCCACTACCCCAGAGGCTAGAGGATGCATTGTCAGCCTCGGAAAGGGCATACCCCTAGTAGCTTGGCATGACAGTGGTTACTTACTGTAACAACCCTTCCATAGACATAACAATAACAACACTATTATAAAGCTAAACGAGTTACTATAACATCTACATTTTAGAGCCGAAGGTAGGGTACTTAAATAGCTTCTTATTAAGTATCTAAAATAATACTAAGATTCTAAAATTCGGAGGTAATCCACCTCTTAATCGTTAGGACAAAGAATTAACTACGTCCTAATCTAGATCCTAAGTATCTAGATATATACTAGATCTATATATAATCTATATCTATAAACTAATATCTTATAGAATTCCTAAATCCTATTATAGGAGCCTAAATTCTAGTTTATCTAGATCTTAAATTCTCTAGTCTCTATAGATTCTCTATAGCTCTTTAAACTCTAGATATCTAAACGTTATCTCTAGATAAGTACGATACTCTATAAAAACCCTATATATAACTTTCTCTATAATACTATATTCTATAGTAGATATAGGAAGTACTAAAGTAGTACTTTCTTAAGAAGAAAGAGCTAGACTAGGTAGTTAATAGAATATCTATACTTTCCTTTAGTTTAGATTTTCTAAACTTTATTCTAAACTCCTATAAAAGAGTTTATTTAGCTTTAGTATTATAGATCCTAATTATACTATTATCGATATACTATAATAACGGATAATATCCTATCTACTCTAAATTCCTAAAGGTAATATAGATTCTACTAACTATTCTATTATCTAATCTAGAGAAGAAAAAGATTAGAAAATATTCTATACTCCTATCTTTCCCTTCTAAAATCCTAAGATCCTAATAACTAGTTAGAATCCTATAAAGACTATAGATACTAGTATTTATAGAGAGAGATATCTCTCTAAGAATCTATATACTAGATTCTATACTATAGCTTAGTAGGATAATTAAAATATCTACTAGTATCGCAATATAAGTATAATCTATAAATATCTATTCTATAAACGTTTCTAGTCTATATACTTAGCGAAGATATCGAGAGGACTTATATCTAATCTTAAGTCGTACTTATAGACTCTTAACTCTATCCTCTCCTACTATCTACTAATACTAGGTAGTAAGTTCTATCTAGGGATATCCTAAGA
The DNA here is from genome assembly GCA_001578225.1 of Pseudocercospora musae. Lineage (NCBI taxonomy): Eukaryota > Fungi > Ascomycota > Dothideomycetes > Mycosphaerellales > Mycosphaerellaceae > Pseudocercospora > Pseudocercospora musae. Next base: position 10,038 of record LFZO01000102.1, on the reverse strand, counting down.
TAACGGGCAATATCCTAACTAGTAAATTAATATCCTAACTTCCTATAACTTAGAGTAATTCTATATATTCTATAGATTATAGCTCTAGTAGTAAAAGCTCTAAGTAACCTTAGGTAATAGACTTTCTAAAGTAACTAATATATAATATATCCGTAAAGTAGTATAGGATAGCGCTAATAATTAAGGTAAAGCCTTTTACTAATAGGATCTCTAAAGACTAGACAATCTAGATTAAGAAGACTAAGCTTAAGATACGAGTAGAGCTAGTATCCGATTTTAAAGATCTCGATAAGAGAGACTAAAGTATACTAAAGGCAATATTTATTTATAGTCTATTAGTAGGAGAAGCTCGCGATTATATAGATTTAATATCTACGATTAATAATATTAGAGTCCTTAAGGTAACTATAGGAGAATAGTATAAAGGTAGACTTAAGATAGCTAAAGCTATAGAGGCCGCTAATACCTAGAGAACTATTAAATATACTACTTAGGATATACTTAGTATAGAGTAATATATAAAGAGTCTTTAAGTAGCGAGAGATAAATTACCTATAGAGATAAGGTCTCTAGTAGTTAATAAAATACTAGATAGTTTAAGTAGTAAGGAGATAAGAAATAATATAAGAAAGTACTTTATTACCTTAGACGTAGTCGATTTCAATTTAGCCGAAGCGATTACGATTAAATACGATAACTAGTATCGTACTAGATCGGTAGGGGATAGATATTTACTATCCGATAAATCTACTACTAAATCGGCTACCTCTCTATAGAGATCTCTATTAGATCTATAGATCGAAGCTATTCTTACCTCTACGAAGATATAATATAAGGCAATAAAGACCTTAGCCGAAGGAATTATAAAAGGCTTCGCTAGTTTATCGATATCTATCTAATATTAGCTAATATACTAAGAACCTAAGGATCTCCTAGATCTAGCTAGATATAAGCCTTAGGAAGATACTATTAGTCCCTATTACTACTACTAGGATTTGGGATATCTAGTAAATAAATATCCTTTAGATAGTAATAGCTCTCTAGATATTATATCTTAGAGACGTAACTACGAAAAGTATTATAAGTACGTCCGATCGAGGAACGAAGAGCTAAAGTCCTTTAAGCTATAGTACGGTTCTTCTTAGAAGAGAAGAGACTTTACTCGACTAAGAGTAATCGTCGCTAATATAATTAAGAATAATAGAGATACTATTAGTAAAGAGATAGCTTAAGAATTAGAGGTTTCAACTATCGAAGTACCTTTAGAGAAATATAGGGCGATCGATACTAAATCGGTATTTAGACTATTAAGTCTTATACCTAAGGAAGCCTTAAGCTTAGATTACTAGGTATTAGCCTTAGAGAAAGGTAACGAGGGCACTACCTAACTAGAATATATAAATAAGCTAGTCGACGATACCGAAGCTTTTATAAATACTAGCTTTAAGAGAATCCTAGTAGATACTTAGCTCTCTAACTTAGTTATCTAAGTACTAGGTCGCTAGAAGGTAGTTAAGCTAAAGAAGGGTATATCCGGTAATAAGGGCGTACCGCGGCGTCTACGTATAATATAAGATAAGGAGCGATTTAACGTTATAAAGTAGTTTAAGATACGACCTATCTACGAGGATAATAGCCTTACTCTTAGTTACCTATTAGATATATTAAACTTAGCGACTCTAGAGGTCTCGAGGGGTTTAGTAAAACCGACTCGTACTAAAATTAGTAGATATCCGTAATTATATACGGCTATTAGCGAGGTTCCGGTAGCTATAGCTATTAATAACTTTCTCTTAAGAAAATATAAGCGAAATAATAGGATCCGTAACTTCTATACTACTTAAGTTATTATAGTAAATAAGTAGCTATATAAGATAAGTTATATTCTTATAGATACTAGATCTATAGTTAATACTATTAATAGTAACGTAGCGCGGTTATTAAGGCTTAAGCTATATCCGATCGAGCTATGTATTCTAAAGTTCGCTAACGGATACTAAGATAATATAATTAAAGCTATTAATCTAAATATTAATATTTACGGAATATAGCGGAAGATATAGCTACTCGTAGTAGAAGGCGAGACGCTATATTCTATCCTACTAGGCTTACTAGCTCTCTACGTATTCCGAGTAAGTATTAATTATACGTAGATACCGGCTATCTATATAATTCGAGAGGTACTAACTAGTATCCTAATTCCTATTACTAGAGAATAAACTAGTTCTCGGCGGATACCTCTAGAGCCTAAAGCTATCGAGTAAAAGTTAGCTAGAAAGGCTAAAGTATAATAACTACTAATAGGTCGAGCTAAGCCGGATTTTAGCTCTAATTTAGAATATAAAAGCCCTATCTCTACTTAAAGCGACTCCGAAGATAATAAGGCGCTAATCGATTAGATAAACTAATATACGCTACTAGCTATATAGACCTCTAAGTCTACGATAAAGGCTAAGGCTATAATACTCTCTAACTCCGAAGCTAAAATACTAAAGATAAAGAAGAAGAAGTTAGCTCTTAAATCTTCGCTTAAGAATTCGATTAAGCGTAAAGATTCGGAAAACGACCTTAGTTAATAAAGGATCCGATTAACTTTATTAACTATACTATATCTAGTTCGGAGTCTAACTTTTAAGAGTCGATTCTAGATATCCTTAGCGACGTAGAAATAGCCTTTATAGAAGAGTATAGTAATACTAAAAGTTATTATAGACGAATATATCGAAAATTACGTAAGTAGGCTCGATAGGAGTTCTAAGTACTAGACGGACTTAGCGAAAGGTTGCCGCTATAGGATCCCTAGAAAATAGGATTGCCTAATTGTAGTATTAGTCGGAATTAGCTAATCCGCGACTAGAAGGATACTAGCTCTTTAGGATTATTTAGTAATAATATAGGAGGAAACTTAGGGAGTTCTAGAGATCTCTCTAACTATAGTAGCGAATCTTTTATATCTATAGCTAGAAAATTAGCCCTAATATAGCTACGAATTCCTAATATTCTTAATCTATCTTCTAATCTTGTAATTAACTAAGATAGTAATAGTAGTAAAGTAATCGATCCTAGTTCTCTAGTAGAGGACTCTCGTACTTAGAAACTCCTTAGTAGGATCTATAGAAAGTATCCTCCTATCCCTTCGGATTAGGTCCTAGAGATATATTAAATTCTATAGTATACCTTAAGAACTTCTAGAGTATAAGGGCGATATTAATTATTACGATACGATTTTAAGTAAGAAGAAGGTAGTAGTATATTATCCGTTATTACGATATATTACTCTACTACCGATTCTAGTAACGAGGAATCCGCTACCGAGTACTTAGAAGATAATACCGATATTTCTTTAGCTAAAACTAATAAGGAAGATAGAGATACGGATCTAGAAGATAATAAGTATACTATAGCGGATATTAAGGAGGAAGCTTAGTCTATATAAGCGAATAAAGTAATAAAGAAGAAGGAGCCGATAGAGGACTCGAGGCTAAGGAGTAAGGAGGATAAAGCTACGAAGAGAGAAAGAGGAGTAAAGGTTAATAATAGAAAGGAGGGAGAGAGAAAAGATAAGAAGAAGATCTAGAAGAGGGGTAATACTAGATACTACTCTACGAATAAAGGATATAATAAGATTAAACGAGCTATTAATAGGCTAATCTAGACAATCCCTTAAGTTCTAGAGGTTCTAAGGTATTAGATCCTATAGCGCCGCTATAAGGTAGGAGAGAGTTATATAACTATAATACTAGATAATCGAGTATAGGAATAGATATTACCGACGCTAGTAGTATCTAAGTACTTACGATTATAGGCAATAAAGCCTAAGAACGATGTCTAGTACTCTTATATTAAGAAAAAAGCTCTACTAGAGCTAATCTATAATAGCGGAGGTAGTACTATTTTAGATAGAGATATATATCGTTAATAACGGACGATATCCTAACTACTACCTTTAGAGACGCGTCGGATTTCGGCTAAGGATAGTACCGACCAAGTTAGGCCTAGACGAAGGTCTTTATAGAATTCGAGTACTCTAAATCTTAGTACCGATATAGAGTAAGTCTTTAAAGATAGATAGCTAGTATATACTTATAAAGGGAAAGTTATCTATAGTATTAAGGCGCCTAGAGTAGGCGATTTAACTTAGCGAGCTCCTAAGCTATTCGGAGAATAGAATCTTAGCTTTCTAGTTAAGAGACGATCTACTCAATTACGACGTTCGATAGATAATAAAACTACTAAAACTAAAATTAAAGAGTGGATTACTAAGTAGTATAAGAACTTCCTAGAGGACGCCGAGATAACTATAAGGGAACGAAAGATACTCGAGCGTATACTCTATATCTAGAGAGATCTATTCTTCGAAAAGATTACCGATATACCTATAATAGATCTAGTAAAGTATACGATCCCTATATATCTAGATATAGTCCCTAAAGCTATAAAACTCCCTCTATATATCCTAGCTAAGCGCAAATAGTAGGATAATAACCTACTAAGGATAATAAGGAACGCAATTCTTACTTACTACGACTCGCTATAGTCGGCTACTATAAAATTAGTACTAAAGAAGACGCTAGGCCTAAGGATAGTTTACAACTATAGATCCCTTAATAACTCGACTATTAAGACTAGGTACCCAATTAAGCGCTTAGACGAAGCGATCTAAGCTATAGGTTAGCGAAAGTATAAAGTCTTCTTTAAAACTAATACGATAAATAGGTACTAGGTAGTTCCTCTTAAGCTAAAAGATGCCTATAAAACCGCCTTCCTAACGAGTAAAGGACAACTCTATTATCTCTATATAGGTTAAGGATTATTAGGTTCTCTAAGAACCTATTATAGATTAAAAGAAATCGTTACTAGAGATATCCCGGAACCCTACCCTAAGCCTTACCTAGATACTATTTACGATAACTACGGCTTTATATAGTATATAGACGACGATTTCGGTACTACTACCGATATAGCTAAATTACTAAAATTCCTTTATTAGTATTACTTCCCGAGACTCGCCTAGATACGGTTAATATTATCGTCCTCTAAGTCTTTATTTAGAGTCCGACGCTTCGAAATCCTAGGTATAGAGCGAGGACCGAACGGCGTAAGGCTATCTATAGACAAAATTGTAGCGATCCGAGATTATCTACTATCCGAGAATAAGAAGGAACTCTTATACTTCTATATACTTCTACTATATCTAAGTAATATACTTCCTAGGCGAGTAGATCTTATAACTACTATAAAACGAGTAATTAAGACTAAGATCCGCCTAATTACAGATCTAGAGACTAGGAAGAGATACCGAGATCGGAAGGTTCTAGACTTTAGCTAGTCTCGCGAGGAACAAGCTACTATAAATCGAGTTAAATAAGCTATTATTAATAATATAAGATCCGGAGGAGATCCTAACGTTTAATATTATCTCGCGATAGATACTTTAGCGACTAGAGGCGGCGTAGTCCTATTCTAGATCTTAGAATACCCTCCTAGTACCGATACGATATTAATACTAATATATAAGTATATAGTTATAATATTTATAAGCTTTTAGTTCTTAGAGGCGGAGTAGAGGTACTATACTACTAAACGAGAGTTCCTAGCTCTCCTTAGAGTCCTCGAAGAATTCCGGGAACTAATCGTAGGATTCCTATTTCTAACGAAGATATATACGGATTATTCGGCTATTACGTATATTATAAGAAACGGAGCTATTACGAAGGGACGCTTAGCTTTATAGCTATATCGTATTAGAGAATATAATATAGATATCCGCTATATTCTAGATAGAGAGCTTTAAGTCGTAGATAGATTATCTCGATTATAACTACTAGGAAGCTATTTAGGCGGCTTTAACGACCTAGAGCCTACCTATTTCGCGATTATACTAAACGACCCTAATTATATAGAGAAGTAGTCTTTATAGCTTTACGACCTATAGTATAGAGATTTTGTCTACTATCTACTTACTACCTAAGTCCGAGGTATAGAGGCGTTTAGAAAGTATAATCGCTCTATACTTAGACGTATAAAAAGGGAAGCTACTAAGTATACTCTCGTAGATACTAGAGAGAATAGATATCTAGTATATAAGGAAAGAAATAGTACCTTATTAAGATATATTATCGAGGATTAAGTAGAGACAACTCTTAAATATCTCTATAATATCTATAGCTATTTTACTAGCTAGATTACTATTAAATAGGCTATTAGCTACTTTTTTTTTAGCTATTCTATAGCTACGATATCGGAGTATATTATAAGAACTACTATAACTACTAGAACCTAGGCCTACTAAGACCTTCTACTAGACTAGTACCTATTAATAAAACTTAACTATTTAATATAGTAGAAAGCGACTTTATAGATCCTATCTTACTAATCTCTAAGAAGGATAGTAGATACGTTTATCTCTAAGTTAACTATATAACGAGGAAGCTCTTCCTTAAATATATACTAGATTTCCGGAGATAGAGAGTCGTACAATTCTAGTAAAATAAAGTCTCTAAGACCTTTAGCTAGCCTCGACTCTATTACTCGGATAATAGTAGACAATTTGTATATAGACCTTTCCTAAAGCTAATAGAGTAGTATAGAGTATATATAGTATATACTCTATCTAGATATCTATCTTCTATAGGGCTAGTAGAATCCTAGATAAAGTAAGTAAGAAAGATACTATAGGCTTTTATTTAAGATTATCCCGCTATAATCGAGGATTGGGATAATATAGTACTAGCTATTAATAAGATCTTAGATAGTAAACCCTAGCGGCTATATAGCTTTAGTATATAGTAGATAATTATAGGAACAAATCTAAGATAGGATTAGAGGGATATTACTATCAAAGAAGAGATCCGTACTACCTATATAGCTATATAGCTAAGCGAAGCTACTAATAATTCCTCTTAGTTAAAGGAAATATACTTCGAGATACGGCTTACTAAGCTAGACGAGATTAGAAATATAGTATTTAGAAAACGCGAAGAGTAGTATAAGCGATAGATCTTAAGTAATAAAAAGGAACGTTAGTATAAGCCTTAAGTTAATAATCTCGTACTTAAGAGGAGATTTTACTTAGATAATTAGAAATCTTATAAGCTTAAACCTAGATAGACTAGCCTATACAAGCTTATCTAGATATTATATAAAGAACAAGTAGCGAAAATCGAATATATCCTATTAGGAGTTACTAAGATATATTATATTAATAATCTAAAAGTATATATATTTCGAGAGTAGTCTATCGGGAGCCGAGACTAGATTAATATATCGATATTAAACTTAGACAAGTAGAAGTTTATTCCTTAAGCTAAGAAGTCTAACTCTAAAGTATAAGAGAGCGAGGTTACTAAAGATATTAAAGCAAAAGTCGCTAATAATATATAAGCGACTTATCGGGAATTATAAGGGGAACGTAATTTAGCTCTATAGATTAATCTAGAGAAGGATAATACCTACTAGTCTACGAGAGCGCTAGACTTAACCTTAGTATTAAACAATCGATAACTAACTCTAATAGAGGATGCCTTAGTAATAGTAAGATTACTATAGGCAAGTTATATAGAGGAAGGATAAATAGGATATAGATAATTCTACTAAGATATATAGCTATTAGGACCGAGGAGGATAATTAAGGAATAGGAGTAAGGAGGATAAATAAATTTAAAGATTAAAAAAGTATTTTCGAAGAGAAAGTAAGTTAGTAAGAAAGAGATATTAATATAGAAGATTAAGAATTCGGATTATCTAGGATATCGTCTGTTATTATTAATATATACTTCGCCTATAGAACGAGACTCAAACCTCTAAAGATAGGGCTAAAGGAAAAGACGCTACTAGCGCGGAATATCGCCTATTATTATTATATACTACCTAGCCTATTATAGAGACCTCGAATCCTAGAAGAGTACTAGATATTTAACTACTTAATCTAGCCTTCTAAATATATCGATTCTAGAATTGCCTTTTATATACGAGATCTACTATATATTAAACCTTATCTAGAAACTCTAAATCCTAAGGGGTACGTAGTAAACAAGTACGACGTCGTAATACGGATCTACGAGATACTATTAATATTAAATACGCCTATAGAAACGATAGTATAACGACTAAGACTATAACTTCGATACTAACGAAACTATTATTAGTAACCGTTAATAACTATATCTATAACGGCGCGTTATACTACTATTAAACTACGCTTCGATATTAGTAGTAGCTATCTAAGATATAGTATTTAATCTTAGTTTTAAAATTATAGCTAGTATATATCCTCTACGATCTACGAAGTATATCTTACCGAAACGATATACCGCTTATAACTAGTAATATATCGCTAGCTAGTAGAGATAAAGGATTCGAAGGAGAAGATACTCCTAACTCTAGAGTAAGAGAAGAAGAAGAAGAAAATAAGGGGAATATTAATAAAGGTACTCCTAATATATAAGCCCTACCTCTATCTATAGCCTAAAGCTTAAAGAACTTCGACTTTAAGAAGACTCGAGCGAATACTAAGACTAAGATTAAACTTAAAGGCCTCGAAGTAATAGAACGGCTTATTAGTTAATCTAGGAAGTTAGAAGAAGATAGAGCTCCTTAACTCTAAGCTTCTTAGCCGTAATCCTAAGCTTCTTAGGAATAATCTAAGACCTAGAGAGACTATATCTAATATAAAGATAATAACTATCTTACTAAGATAAGAACTAAATTTATAGCTAAATTCCTAGACGCCTTTAAGGATATAGAAGCTTTATTAGAGAACTTTATACTATCTATAATAGTAGTAGCCCTATAGTCCGATAAGCCTTAGCTAAAAGTCTTTAAACTAGGTTAGATCGATATTAATTAGACTATAGGCAATATGTCCGCCTTTATCGAGCTATATAGGAAATAGATAGCTATAACGCCTTCTAATAAGATTCTAGAAATTTTAGTACTATCGAGCTAAGGAGGGCCGATAGGTATAAATAGATCATAAACTATAATAGAAGCTATAAGGAATAGTAGGGGCCAAAGTAGGAATAGCAAGTGTGTTGTTATTATCTATAGGTTAGAGTTCAACCTAAAAGGTATTAGCTTGGATTAGTTACATAATTATTATTATATGATCTAGTCTGCTTAGTATCCCCTACTAGGTAACTAACTAGACTGCATATTCTAACACTCCTACTTAGATTAGTTGGTCTACAATCCTAATTCCAACTAATACAATCTAACAAGAACTTTAGTTAGCTAATTAGATGCAATGGCTTCTAGATTAGCATAGTGTATCCAATCTGCTAGGTTTAATTCCTAGATCTAGTGTTTGCTTACTCGGGGTTTGAACTTCCCTAAGCAAGCACTTTTGTCCCTTTATACTAACTATAATTGTCTAATGAATTCCTAGAACTGTAGCCCTATCTTTGGCTTAGTTAGGCTATTAGCTACTATCTCTTTTATTAGAGTGTATTCTACTACAACCTTTCTTTACTACTAAAGATTTCTAACCTTGTTAAAACTAATATTAATATGTTTTAATCTCTTATAAGTATAAGCATCTTTAACAAGAGTTAAAGCTACCTAGTTGTTACCTATAATCTAAACAAGTCTAACTTCATTTACTATATTAGAATTTCCTTTAATTAATAGTTAGAATAAGCATTCTCCTACTAACCATGTATAGTCTATCTCCCTTAGGAGTGCTATAAGGAACTAAGATTGCTTTATACATACATTCATTACTATATACTTAGCTTCTATAGTTAATGTAGTAACTAACTTCTACTTCTTACTTATCTAAGAAACTAGTAATCTATAGAGAAAGAAGATGCTTCTAAGGATCGAGACTCTATTAGCTTTGTCCATTACATAATTAGAGTCTAAATATCCTATTAGCTTTCCTCCTCCCCTCCTAAACATTAACCCTAGGCTTAGGAATGATCTTAGGTATCTAGCTAGTTTTCTAAGCGCTTTTAGATGTCTCTTGGATAGATCTAATACATATAATCCTAATCTTCTAAGGGTAAAAGCAATGTTAGGTCTTGTTATAGTTATTAGCTA
>LFZO01001019.1:0-19392 GCA_001578225.1 Pseudocercospora musae | reverse complement strand
TTAGCTTATCCTATACTTTCTTTTCGTCTAACATCTTCTACTACTCGTCGTTTTGAGGTACTAGCTTCAATTTCGTAAATAGCGCCCGGATAGCGATTTGTACTATATATACTAGATAGGGAAACTTCTTAGGAGAGGGAATTATTACTCTCGCGTCGAATATTAGATCCGTATCTATCGACTCTATCGCGAGACTACTAGGATCCTTAGACCTAGAATCGTTCTCTTATTCCTCGTTAGTATCCTCTAATAGCCCGATAGATAGTATCAATTGTATCGCGATAGTTTAACTAAGTTTCTCGACCGCTTCTCGTCTATAATTAGTATTAGTATATAAGACAACTACTAGGAAGGCTACCTACAAGTTTTCATAGAGCGTTTTATTATTACTTACGTTGTCCCTCGTAATAGTAATTAGCTTAGTATAAACCTTAACTTGCTTTAGCGCTTTTTGTACTAAATCTACTATATTCGCTCTAGAGTAGGCTCCTATAATTTTAGGAAATCCGATTATTAACTCGTAGTATTTCTATTGCTTATCGATAAAGTAAAGCATAATAGAGAGGAATAATGCCCGCATCGTCCTATTTAACTAGCTATTAATTGCGATTGCTACCCGGTTAGCTAGTCCTACTAGATCCTTAATCTCTTTAATAGCGGTCTCTATATTTTATGCGAAATTACTACGTTAAGTACTCGCTAAGAGAAACGGGGGTAGATTGTTAGTAAGGTAGTAGTATGGTTTTTAGACCGATTCCCTCTCGAAGAAGTCTTTTAGAAGTCCGTTAACGATAATTATCTCGTTAGCTAGTTAACGGAAATCCTCGAGACTATACTCGTTAGCGTTAACTATACGCGCGTCCTTCTTTCCTTACTATAGAATTGTTAGACTCATTTATAATATCCTAAGTACTCGGCGTATAGCCGGCTATATAGCCGGCTATAGGGAGTACTCTTACCTTAGTACGAAATTCGGCATCTACCTCGTCCTATCGATCCTCCTATACTAAACGACATTTTTAAGTCTTCAAATACTTCGTAGTAGTAGTATTACCATCCCTAATTGACGGATGCTTCATGACTAGCCTATAGAACTTGCATATCACTACCGGCTAGCCCTTAAGCCTATCGAGTACGGCAACCGTCCTACATGCTACTCCTTTAGTTAAATACTTCTAGATAAAACTGTTCCTACCCTTGCTTCCCTAATTGACTAGGAACTTCTAGATATTCCGTAGCCTCTAAAGCGAGGTATAACTAGAGCTTTTTACTATATTCTACTAGGTCTCTCGAACCTATTAATAAAAAGGCTCGTAATATTCCTTCTTCTAGATGTAAATATTATCCCGTTCATCGAAGATCGCCGGATTGATTACTAATAGGGCCCTTAATTGAGTATTCTCGGGAGAGAAGAGATTTCGTCGGGCTATCGATATCGACGATTAACGAGAACGCTAACTATCTCTACTAAAGGACTAAGCCCCTACTAGACTACTTCTTGTTCGAATAGTCGATAGTAAGGGATTGTTTCGTCTTCGTAGAGGACTTTAAATAGATGGACTTAAAGCTCCATTGTTTCCTTATCGCCCTTAAGATCTAGTCCGTACTCCTAATAATTATCTAGAGCGAGATTGCGACCTTGTTATTCGTTAGCTTGGTAATAAACTAGTATTTAGGGTAGTAGGAACATTGAGGAGGTCAGTATTTAGAGGCATAATAGCTTGTAGATATAGGAGAATAGCGACTTGGATATTAACGACCGAGAGTCCTAAGGAGCTTTAATAGTCCGATAGATTACTCTTAAAGTAAGAAAGAAAGTTAATAAAGTCCGAACTATAATATAAAATTATAGATAGCTAGGTACGAGGCATAATTTCAATAATATAGGTAGCTAGGCTAGTAATAAGGATAGAAATTCCGATATGTATAGTCGCGTACTTATAGTATTCATTTTAGTAGTTACATGAACTACTATGCGAGCTAGTCTATACCTATCTACTCGGCATCTTGCATAACTACATCCTCGCTCTTCTACTATACTTTAGCGGTATCTACTACTATATAAGTAGAGCGTATATAGTCTATAGCTACTTGCCCTAAGCTAAGATACATTCCATTCTTCGAATTACTAAGACACATCGTTAAGAGGTACGTTAGCTTTAACATTCCCTTATAGCCTAGCTTGGCTAGCATCTTATAGTACCTACTCGTCTCCTCGAGCTACTTCCTCTCGATATCGAAGCAATAGTATAGAGCTTTTGCTCTACTACGTCCTAGGCGTACTACATCCTTAAAGTAGTAGTAGCGGAGATTATAGTTCTAAGGCTAGTAGCCTAGTAAATTTAAGCGAGGCGTACTTCTAAAGTATAGCGGAAAGGTTTTGTCCTATGTATTAATGTTTCGAATAACGGCGCGCTTAGCGTAGGTATAGATTTCGTACGGTATAGGGAAGCGTCCCTAACTTAAAGCTTTCTATAGAATTGTTAGTAAGATCCAACTTTTTAGCTAGCTATAAAGGATATACCTAAACTCTACTATTTCCTACTACTTTCAATAGCTTTCTAATCTAGACCTTAGTCTATATACCTCTCTCAAACTCCTTAATTGCCTATAGCTTTCTCTACATCGAATGAATGGCCTTATGCTAATATGTATATACCGCGCGAAACTCGATATCGAGAAATTTTAGGTAGTAAAGCTCCTTAGCTACCTCTTGTATCTTAGCTTTATAACTTGGAGTAAGAGGCTAAGTCGGATTAACAAAGTCCTAGTTCTTAAAATCCGTAGGTAGATCTTTCATGTTAGAGTCGCTCTATTCGTACTATTCTATTAGGTAATCGTTAAGTGCTATCTCTTTTAAGCTTATGCTAGTCAAAACATCTACTACCGCATATTCATCGTATAGACCCTCTTTGTCCTTTACCTTAATCTCTTTCCTAGATCATGTTAGTATTCGATTAACAATGAATTCAATAAGGCCGGCTATACGGCCGGCTATAGCGATACTAACCCTCCATTCCTCTACTACAAGAAGACTAGTCTTAGACTAGATAGCTTCTCTTCTTGTTCGGCCTTGCTTTTCTACTAAAATGTAGCTTTATCCTACTTAGGTCTCTCCTTCTACTTCTCTAGCTACCGTCGGAATATAGTTTACTTAGCTCTTTTCTTCTTTCTTAAGGCTTATTTAGTCTTAGACATTTATGAGACTCGCTTTACGTCTACCATAGTCTTCCTATACGTAGAATACGCCTCTTTTGTCTTGCGACGCTTTAGGCTCGGTACGCGATTATTAGGTTCATTATCCTCGTCGTAGATGCGGTTACTAAGCTCGTAGTCGCCTTAATATAGTTGCTAAGTACTACTACGGATAGTAGGTTAAGCTATACGCTTATCGCGAGCCATCTTGCGTAGTCGTTATAGGATGTTAATGTCGAAGTTTTCGCGAGGTAAGAATTAGCAATATAGCTTAGAAATTGATAACGTAACCTACCTAAGGTTTCTACGGCAATAGCGACCTAGGCGATACATAGATACTATAGGACGAGCACTAAGTAGTACAAAAGTGAAGCTTCCTTTATATAGCCGGCAGTGTAGCCGGTCTTTTAAGTAACGCTTATAGAACCCGGAAAAAGTCCGGGTTCTAACCCGAAATTAGTATAGGTCCTAGAACCCGAACCCAAACCAATCGTCCGGTTCCCGCCAAGAAACCGAACCCGGACCCAATTTCTCGGGTTGTACCTAACCTACTAGGACGTCTATATACTACTATAAATCTCTATTATATCCTCGTATACCTATTCTAGAGCTATAGCCTCGATACTAGATAGGAGTATAGTATCCTTTACAATAAGGATATATTTAGTATAAAGTATCTCTAAGAGAAGAATCTAAAGTACTATATCCTCTATTCTATTATACTCTAAGGCTACTCTATAAGAATTATTATACTCTTTATAGGAATCCTCGACTAGCGAGAATTCTTATCTAATAGAATAGATATTAACGATCTTAAGGCTATTTAGTCTATCGTTACTAGCCTTTTACTATAGGAATAACTTAAAACGCTTAAAACGCTATACGATTAGTATCTACGTCTAACTATATAGCTATCGAGAATATAGGAGTAGATAAGTAATATACTAAAGACAACGCTTCTTTCTCTATATATTATAGCCTCTAATCTATAGTAGCTAATTAAATAACTATAGCTAGCCCTACGTCTATTTTCGTCCTTAGTACTATATTAGCGCCTATATATTGCTAAGCTCTAGTTAATACTATAGAATACGATACGACGCTAGGATATTATCATATTAGTTATATCTAACGTATTCTTCTTTAGCTAGCTATCGTATTCCTTAGTATAGGATAGTATAACTATAGTTAGGAGATACTAGGATTAATATAGATATCAAAATCCGCTAAATAACTATTATACTACGCGATTCTCGTAGGTAGTATTATTAATATAACTAGTAAGATAGGGAAAGGTATTACTATTAAGAAGTTATTAGAGCTTATTAATCTATAGTATAAAAACGATATATAGAATTTTAAGAATTTTATTTACGATATTACTAAGACGTTCAATCGAGTCTCGTATTCTATATATATAGTAATAGAAGTTAATTATAAAAGGGATATATAATACGTAGTATATAGTACTCGATTAGAACTACTCGAATTACTAAAGAAGAACGGAAAGGGAGGTATCTAGAGAGAAGATATATGCCCGTAGGCTAAGATAGGCTACCCTAGCCCTTCTTAGCCTATTTTGACTCTAGATAGGCTAACTAGGCCTATAATCGTAATATTGCTCTCTCCTCTATAGGCCTATATCCTAGAGGCTAGGAATAGAAAACTTTACTTATAGTCTATTATTATATACAAAGGATACTTACTATTGTTCAAAAGGCTTACTTAGGTAGTAATAACGCTATCGCTATCGCTACTATAGGGATTTAAGCTATCTAAGTCTCTTCGATTTAATCCCTTCTATAATATATATCTACTAGGTATAATCTCTACTACTACTACTACTACTACTCCTATACTTGGCGCCGATAGTAGCTAACCGTTATCGACCCTTCTCGAGGCGATTTAGGCTAACTTAGTATAGTAGCTTCCCTTTTCCTAGTAGTAGTATCCTTTTTAGTCCTTACTAGCTATCTTTGTAGTACTTTGAGTCTTCTCGGCCTATTTTAGCCTAATAGCGATCTATATAAAGTTCAATAGTAATCTATACCTTAATTGTACTAATATTATATAGGGTTATACTAGTAGAAGCTATATTATCCTTCTCGAGGCTATATATCCCTAAATCGATCTATCTAACTATAAGGAGGACCTTACTAACGAGACTAAGTACTTCGACTATCTAAAGTATAACTCTCGTAGCTCGGGCTACTTCTAAGTAGATCGTCTTAGTTCGAGATAGATCGAATAAGGCTAACTAGTATCTAGATTCCTATAGAATATAAGCCTACTATTAAGGTAGCTAATAGATTGCGCTAGGAGGCCCTAGATAACCCGGCTAATAGTAAGAAGGCTAGAGAGGCCTACTAGGCTTATATAGTAGTCTATAAGAAGGTTAAGAAGTACGTATTGTCCTACGTAGAGTCGATTTATACTAACTAGGGCCCTCTAGGAAGTATCTTCGTTTCGAGGATACTAGTAACCTCTATACTTATATAGGTAAGGCTAAGTTTAATATATCTAGTCTATTTCGATTCCCTTTACCCTAGTCTACCTTAGCTAACTTTATTTAGGTCTATAGAATAACTACGATACTATAATAAGAGAGGAGATAGAGTATAATCTAGCTACTAAGGTATATTTAGTTCCCTTTAACTCATTTCGGCCCTAGCTAATCCTATTCGATTAGACCCTAACTAAGAAGTATAAGTATATTAGAAATAGCTACGTTTCGTCCTAAAAGAAGATAAAGGGACTAGAGAGAGACTATTAGGAGGTTACAAAGGACCTAAGTACCTACCTTTAGTTATATATAGATTAAGTTAAGGCGTTTTAGTATAGTCTAGGTCGTATGCCTACTAGCGAGGCCTATATAGCTCTCGTATAGCTAGTAAAGGAGATACTAAGTACTAACGACCTATCTAGGAAGTTCGTAATCCCTTGTAAGCTCTTTCGGGACTAGTAGGTCGACGAGGATTCTTTTAGTACCTAGTAGGGCCTTCTTAGATCGAGATAGTCTATTTGTTTCCTTAGTATAAGTTTAGTCGTAAGTTAGTAGTTCTCGTTATCCTTAGTTAGCCCATTTTAGGCTATTAGAGCTTCCTTAAGTAAGGAGTTAGCTAGATATATCTAAATATATTTAACTAAGGCTAGGTATCCTCGGGTTTGTCTATATAACCTCGTTTCGCCCTATCTAGACCTATCTCTATACCTATTATATCTCGTTTAGGTATATATCGCCGAGCGTTAGGATACTAGGCCTATAGTAGGAGAGGAGAGTACATTTAGCGCTAGAAGCGCTTATATCTATATTGCGTTACTACTCTATAGTAGCGTATATCCTATTAGTACGAAGAGTAGATACTACCTTATACTTATATTCCTCTAGGGCCTCTTCTAGCCCTCTATCTATCTAGCAAAGGCCTTAAGAGCTACCTTGCTTAGGTACTCTACTAGTTCCTAGATATTCTCTTCCTCTCTATATTCCTTCTAGAATATAAGGTATTCCTACTTCCCCTTAGGCCTCCTTTTCTTCTAAAGGATCCTTTCGACCTTATATATATCTAGGTTACTTATCTATACCTTAGGTAGATCCTCCTAGTCCCTCTAGGTTACTTCTAGCTCGAGATAGTTCTCGAAGAGAAGTATATAGAATATAGGATATATATTAAAGCCCTTAGGTAGCTTAAGGTAGTAAGCTATATTATTAACTACCTTCTATACTCGAAAGAGCCCTATATACTTGTAGTCTAGCTTCTTCGACTAGTAGACTATATCGAGGAACCTTATATTAAGGTATACCTAGTTACTAATAGTATAGGTTTTAGGCTTCTATCCTTTATTATACTATCGAGCCTAATATTCCTTCGCCTTCTCTAGCCGAGCCTTTAGGCTATTTCGAATACCTTTTACTCTAGCTATAAGTACCTTAGCTTAGGGTACCTTCCCCTCTACCTAGGGCATTTTAGGCTATCTAGCGTAGAGTAGATCCTAAACGTTATATATCTAGAAGGGCGTTGCCTCTATTACTATATACTAACTATCGTTATATACAAACTCGGCTAGGCTTAGGAGGTATACCTAGTTATCCTACTCGAAGTTATAGTAAATACGTAGATACTACTCTATAGTCTAGTTCTAGTACTCGGTTTAGCTATCTATCTAGGGATAGTAGGCGGTACTAAGGCCCTTATAGACCCCTATATAGTAGTAGAGGCTACTCTAGAACTTAGAGGTAAGGATTAGTTCCTAATTAGATATAATAGACTATAGGATACTATATAGATAGACGACCTCCTTTAAGAAGGTATCTACTAGCCCTTTAGCTATAATTTCCTTCCAATATAGGATATAATAGGCTATCTTAGAGTACCTATCTACTATAACGAGGATACTATTGTAGGTCTAACCTAGGATAGTACTTAGAGGTAGATCTATAACGAAGTCGAGAGTTAGATTCTCCTATAGCGCCCTAGAGGATTTCTCTATATATAGTATCCTATAGGACAAATGTCTCTATAGCTTTACTCGGATGTACGCCTTGTAGCTACGTATATAATCCTTAATATAGTGCCTAACTTTAGGCTAGTAGTATCCTCTTAATACTAGCTATAGGGTTCTCTCGAATCTAAAGTACTCTAATATAGGATCGTTATATTAGAGCTAGAGTATTTCTAGGCAAAGTAGGCCTACTAGTATATATATTGTATCCTAGTAGAAGAGGAATCCTTAGGATTCCTTCTATTGCGCTAGCTATAGCTATTATAACTTGTCTCTACCCTAGAGAGCTATCTTAATCCTAATCGCCTTAGCGTTAGTCTCTAGTACTATCTAAATAGTATTTATAAGGCTATTCTATACCTCCTCGATCTTAGCTATCCTAGCGAGGTAGACGAAGGGCTTGCTATATCCTTCTAGTCCTCGTTATACTAAGGCAATCCTTATTAATCTATCTTAGGACTCCCTATCTACAAGTTACCTCTATAGCCTCTTAAGGGAAGTATACGAGTCCTCCTCGTTTAGCTAGTAGCTAGAGTAGTTAATATTTATATAGTTAGGGTACCTACTAGCCCTATCGCCTATCCTATTCTCTATTCCTAGATAGTATAGAATATAGAAGTCGAATATAGCGAGCTACCTAGCCTAGCGAACTTGCTACCTTATAAGCTCCTTAGTCGTTATAAACTATCTAAGGTTATTATAGTCTATAACAACCTCTACTTAATACTATATATCCTCTAGGTAGTAATACTAGTACTTGAAGTACTCGACTATTCCTAGTATCTCGCTATTATAGGTATTATAGTTCCTTTCTATACTATTTATCTTCTACGAGAAGAAGGCGACTAGGAACTAGTATATCTTGTCCTTATACTTGTACTACTACATTATAATACCTAATATAGTATAGGTCGAGGCGTCCGTTTCGATCCTAATTAGCTAGGATAGGTTAAAGTACTTTAATACTAGGGCTATATAGAACGCCTCCTTAAGCTAGTTAAATACTAATCTCGCTTCTATATCTAAGGAGAGCTACTATAACTCTTCCTTACGTTACCTTCGCCTACCTATTACTATATTAGGTCCTCGTTCTATTAACCGATTTAGTAGGGCTACTATCTAGGAGAAGTGCCTAATGAAATACTAGTAGTAGTTAGCGAACCTAATAAAGATATATATATCCCTTATACTCCTTAGCTTAGGCTACTTCCTAACTATCGTAATCCTTTCTAGCTCTATTTCGACTCTATTTAGAATAATTATATAGCTAAGGAACCTAATCTAGTCCCTACTAAACTTATACTTACTAAGTTTCGTATATAGCTTATAGTACTAGAGCCTCTCGAGGATAGTAGTAATATACTAGGTATATTCCTCTAGGTTCTAGGAGTATATTAGGATATCGTCTAGGTAGACAATATAGATCGTATCTACTAGGTCTAACAAGGTACTAAGGATATAGCTCTAGAATACTACTAGGGCGTTTGTAAGCCTAAATAGTATTATAGTATACTCGAAGTATCTATATCTCGTTTAGAAGATAGTCTTTAACTTATCTCCTTACTTAATATAGATCCTATAGTAGGTATCTCGAATATTAAGCTTCGTAAAGGCCTAAGCCTTAGTAAAACGGTCTAAAGACTCCTATATAAGGAACAAGAGATATCGATTCTTTACTATAATAGTATTTAAACCCTAGTAGTCGATACATAGTTAGAGGCTACTATCTTTCTTTTTAGTAAAGAGGATACCGGTATCTACTAGGGACTTTAATAGGCGGATCTAGCCCTTCTCGAGGTACTCGTCGAGGTATTTCCTTAGGACTACTAATTTAGTCTCTAAGAGGTTATATAATAGATTATAAGGAGGGATTGTATTCTCTACTAGATCGATAGATAGCTCGTAGGGGCTATAATCGGGAAGTAGGGACGCGTCTCCCTCCTCGAATATTCTATAGAGATATTTATACTTTAGTAGAAGGCTATTCGGGTCGTCTTAGTCTATCTTAACTATCGATATTACGAAGAGATATATGTCCTTATCTAACATAGCCTTAGAGAAGTTAGAAGGGCCCGATATAGCGTAGGTATACTATTTACGAGCTACCTTTCTCCTCTAAATAGCCGTCTTAGCTCTAAAGTTAATTAAAGGGTTCTACTATTCTAACTAGGGCATGCCTAGTACAATATCGAAGCTCTAGATCCTTCCTATAGCGAAATTGTCTATATAGCCTTACTACTAACTACTTGTATCCGATACTTTATAGGATATATAGTATTTACTACTTATAGCTAGTAACTAGCTATTAAGGATCTTATACCGTTCGGTATCTATATTACTTAGGGCAAGGCTAGCCTCCTTAGCTACTATACTATCTAATATATTAGCCTAGGAGCCGTAATCGATAAGCTCTTTAAGTATATAGGAGTTCTCGCCTTATTGTAGCTTAACGTCTAGTTAGATTAACTAAAACTAGTCCTAGTCGACCTATCTTGGTCTACTAGGCTCTATACTTATCCTCTATTCCTTAGTATAAATAACCTAGCCTACTATAGCTAGGAGGACTACTAGGTAGGTTTATCTTTTCCTAATTCTAGATTATAGGTAGGGTATTAGGGCCTCTTATAGCCTATCTCGCTATAGTACTAGTACTAGGGGACTTCTTAGTCCTTCTCGAACCTATTGTAGGCGTTCTAGTATCTCTATAGGGAGCTCCGACCTTTCGTCCCTTAGCTATAGTCTCTAGAGTTTCTAAGTAGCTTATCTAACGCTAAGCTAGTAGTACTATTGTCTAAGTCGGAGTAACTACGCTTCTTATTATCCTAGTCTTTGTCCCTATAGGACCTATACTCGTTCTCTAGTAAGTAGTAGTAGGCGTTTATTACCTCTTCTACTTCGATTAAGGTCTAGAAGTACTATTAGCCTACCTCGATATAGTATCGGATCCTCTTATCTATAGCTATAACGAAGTTGTATATTATATAGTCCTATCGATTCTCTTCGACCTTATCCTATAAGATCTTTATATAGTCTAGTAGCTTAGATAGGATACGACTATCCTAGTTAGCCTATTTTAGCCTATCTAGGGCTAATTAGAAGCGTTCCTCCTTCGTTCCTATAGAGTCTAGTATTATCTACTTTATTTTTTCCTAAGTGTACTCCTCTAGGTCCGAATACCTAGTATATCGTTTCTATTTAACTTACTATTCCCTCTCTATCTATTCCTTAGCTAGGTCTACCTTTATTCCTTCTAAGGAATAGATATAAGGGGCCTACCTAAAGATATAGTCGTAGTCTCTAACCTATTAGTTATAGTCTATATATCCTTTGTCCTCGAATATATAGAGGTTCCTTACCTTAGGGATAGCTAACTCTATAGGTATAGAGGATAGTCTAGTAGGAGTTACGTTTAGCTAAGTATTCCCTTAGTCTATAAGGAGGGAGGCTTCCTAAGCTATATCGGCTATCCTTTTCCTAAGATAGGCTAATTCGAGGCGCTACTCGGCCTATTTAGCTCGTTATTCCTTATACTAGAGCTAGACTACTAGGGCCTTATCGTCTAGGTCTTCTTCGGTATTACCCTATTCCTCGACGCTATCGATAGTATCTTCTAGCAAGTCGTTAGCTAGGGTAGAGGAATTATTGTCCTATTTAGTATTAGGAAAGTTTTCCTAGTTATTGTTCTAGCTAACTAGGTTCGATACCGAGGCCCTTACTTTCTTCTATATTATTTTGAGTACTATATAGTACGCTTTAGAAGAGTAATTCGTATATAAAAGGGATATATAATACGTAGTGTTTAGTACTCGATTAGAACTACTCGAATTGCTAAAGAAGAAAGGAAAGGAAGATATATAGAGAGAAGATATATGCCTATAGGCTAAGATAGGCTACCCTAGCCCTACTGCCCTTCTTAGCCTATTTTGACTCTAGATAGGCTAACTAGGCCTATAATCGTAATATTAATATAGTAATCGAGAAGGAGTTTAGCGTAAGGAATAGTACTAATTATTTATATAAAGATACTATATATAATATTTAGGAACTTTTCGCAAAGCTACTTACTATTTCCTATAGTATAAGTACAATTCCCTAATACGAAGATACCTAATGCCTACTAGATATATACTAAATTAGAATTAATAAGCTAGTCTAAGAAGTCTACGAATTCAATACTAAGTATCTATAGTAGAAGGTATCTATAACGATTACTCTAGATAGGCTAGCTAATAAGATAGAAGTAGAAGTTAATATCGAGCTAGAAAAGATATTATAGGATAGAATAGAGGATATAGTAGTAAATATATCTAATCCTCTTAATATATATTTATATATTATATAATATCTATTTTTAGTATATATATCCGAATGTTTTAATATCTTCTATTACTAGACCTCTTACTCTACTAGCGTAAATATAAATTCTATAGTATATAATATAGACTCCGTAATAGACGATAATGTTATTAATAAGCGAATATTTACTATTATAATCTTTTATACGAAGCGCGAGATAATATAGGAATAGCTTACTAATATATATAACTATACTAACTTTCCTAGACGATAGTATAGTCCTAAATCTCCCTATATACTAGCGTAGTATATAGATTAGCTAAGTCGCAAATACAATATTACGATTTCTAGAAGCTATAGATCGTTATCCTTACTACTACTAGTACCTCCTAGCCTAGTAGTAGTAGGCTCTATAGTATCGCTAACTCCTATTATAGGGAGTTCGTCTTATACTATTAGAGTCGAAGAAGGGGAATAAATTAAGTAAGAGAAAGGATTAGATATAGATCGACTTCGAGAGGTACTCTAGATAGTAGTATACGAGTTTAGTAATATAATATAATTAGCCTTAGAAGAATTTAAGGCTATAGTCCTTACTATATAGTAATTAGACCTACCTCTTCGCTATAGTAAATAACGTATAACTTAGTTATATAGATAATAGTATATATTGTTTTAGAGAGATATATTACTATAGCGAAGAATATTAGTAGTAGACGCCTTTTAGGTATCGCTACGAAAGTATCGATTATATTATAGTACTTATTAAAACATAAAAGAAAATAGCCTAAGTCTACTAAATCTACTCTACTCTTAGTTAGGAAATAAAAAAA
This sequence comes from Pseudocercospora musae, assembly GCA_001578225.1. Classification (NCBI taxonomy): domain Eukaryota; kingdom Fungi; phylum Ascomycota; class Dothideomycetes; order Mycosphaerellales; family Mycosphaerellaceae; genus Pseudocercospora; species Pseudocercospora musae. Next base: position 6,568 of record LFZO01001019.1, on the reverse strand, counting down.
GGAAAAAAAAGAAGATTATATATCGTATCTTCCTCTACTATAATTCTAGACTCGACTATAGTAGAATTACTACTCCCTATAATCTATAACTACTTAGTATTCTTACTATAGTACTATTTACGAACCTTCTTTAGCTTTCTCTCTCGTATATACTAACGTATAGTAGCCTCGATTTCCGAGTCTATAATAACGTTAGAAGATAGTAGGTCTAGATAGAGGTTTCGACTCTCTACTAGGTTATTGTAGCTAGCGTAGTAACAAGTACGACTAAGGTAGTATATAGTGTCCTAAGAACTACTATCGTTCGCCTTGCGCTCTTTATTAATATCCTTAATAATACTCTTCTATTTATTACCTTTACTACTATAGAATTCCTCGATAATAGAGTAGAGCTTATAAGCGTACTAGCGCTATAACTTCTCCTACTCCTTACGCTTTACCTCGTCTCTCTTAAATAATACTAGCTAGCGTAGAGTCTCTAATATATAAAAGGCGCGATTAAAGATAACAATATTAGAGTTAAAGAAGGAACCGATACGCTTCTTAATCTCTTAGACAATAGACTACTATATTAACTATTCGTAGTTCTACTTCGCTTACCCTCTACTATAGGGATCGTACTATTACTATCGCTTAGAACTAGTCTTCCTATATAACTCTTTTACGTTAGCTAGGATTACTTTACTATTATAGATATCCTTAAGGTAACGATTATAGGATAGATAATCTACTATAAGGTTGGGGTAGCCTTCGAAGTATATAGATATACTAAGTATATACTAAGAGAATAGTATATTAGTAGTTAGCGATAGTTCGTTAGAATCCTAGCTACTATTCTATAGAGTACTACTACTAGTATATAGAGTACTTATCTAGCCCTATAGAGTACTACTACTACTACTACTACTACTACTACTACTACTACTACTACTACTACTACTACTACTACTACTACTACTACTACTACTACTACTACTACTACTACTACTACTACTACTACTACTACTACTACTACTACTACTACTACTACTACTACTACTACTACTACTACTACTACTACTACTACTACTACTACTACTACTACTACTACTACTACTACTACTACTACTAAGAATATTACTAATATCGCTAGGTATATATACTCGATCCTTATCCTTATTATTTATTCGCGCTATAGCCTTATTACGCTAGATACCTTCTTAGGTATACTAGCCTAGATCTTGTAACTAGTCTATAGTAGTCTATATGTTCGTTATAAGCTATATCTATATAAGCTACTATACTAGATCTATGCCTAGGAAGGTTAGATTAGTATTTCTTATAACTAGAACTAAAGTAGGAGAATAGGATAGAGTAGTATTGCCTATAATAGTACTACTACCTAGGCTAATACTATTTTCGCTACTAGACGAAGTAGTAGGCGAGACTAACGTATAGATTATCTACTCTATAACCTATTCGATCGAGTTATAGAAGATATTCCTCTTAGGCGAGCTAATAGGATTAGATGCCTAGCGCGCCTATTAGTCTATAGCCTCTCGATAGAGGGATAACTCTCCTATATAAGGCGACTAAGATAGTCGACGTACTAATAGTACTAACGTAGTAGAAGTATCGATTATCTATAGTAGAGGTAGATTCGTAGACTATAGCGGTAGCTAACTCTAATTACTAGAGGTAAAGAAGGCCTAATAGGTACTAAAAGGACTAGAGCTAGAAGATAGATTTATAGACTATACTAGCTAACTCTATAGTAGCTAACTCTAAACAATAGAGGGAAAGGGGAAAGGATAAGGATTAGGAGGACTATAGCTTAGTAGACTAGAGCTTAGTAGTTAGTAGGGCAACTAACGAATACCGAAGAAAGGACTAGTTATCTAGTAGCGAGTATTAGGTATACTACTATAGCTACTATAACTACTACGATTATTAGAGCTACTATTGCAATTATTAGAGCTATTCCTACAATTATTAGAGCTACCTTCGCGATTATTAGAGCTATCTCTATAATCGATTCTATAATCGGTAGAGCTACTACAATTACTCGAATTAGATATATTTCTAGTATAGGCAAATTAGTACTATAGACTCGTACTATACTACTATAGATATACCTAGATGCCTCTATATTGTATTAGAGAAGGTATTAGGTATAGTAAAGGCTAGTTAGACGTAGGCTATTAGTATATATATATATATATATATATATATAGAAGAAGAAGAAGTCGAGGTTAAGGTCGAAAGGATACTTCTAATATATAGTATCGTAGTACTAGCTACGTATAGACGATTTCGGATAGTAAATTTAATAGCAAATACCTATAGTTACAAACTAAGCTATATATAACGAGAATATATAGTTATAAGCTATATATAACGGAAATGGGTAGTTAAAGGTAGAACTAAAGATAGAACTAAAGGTAGAATCGAAAGACTTTCCTAGGTCTACTACGCTAAACAATACTAATAATCTATATAGGATACTCGTATTCTACTATAGATAATGCCTAATATTCTACGATTCCTATTCGCCTTAGCTATACAATTGTCTAGCTACTATAGGTACGATATATATCTACTGTAGTCGAGATAGTAGAGATTAGTATATATTCTAAAGCTATAACTATCTAAAACCTTTTATCTTCTCGATTAGTATCCCTAGCTCTAGGCGTACCTTAGGCTCTTTACGTTAACGATTCGAGGAGGATAGTATCGCTAGCTCGGAATTCTTATAAGAAGCTAGTATATAAGGCCTTACTCTTTTAGATCGAACGCTATTTAATCGAGGTACGGATATTAAATCGTTCCCTACGAAGAGCTTAAGATCTATATCGGCTAGAAATTCGATACTATATCTAGAGTCGAAGCTAGTCAATATTGTTAGCTCCTAACTAGCGAGTAATCTTATTAGGTTTATAGTATTACTTTATATAGAAGAGATATACTCTTACTATAATATAGTATATTTGTCGATAGTTATTATACTATCTCGAACTAGACTTAGGATTCGACTATAAATTACTAGTAGGACCTTATTAGTTCTACTATAGATCCTAGCTATTCCGCTACTATTACTACTAGCTTGTTTAAGTAATACTTTTATTATAGCTATTCGTCGCAAATTAGTAAGGCTACTATACTTAACGTCTACCTTTCGCTAGATACTACCTTATCGACCTACTACTATATATACTATTTCGTCTATTATACGAATTTCGAGACTACGACGAGCTAATGCCTACTCGTCTACTAATAATATAGTAATAGATTCTTTAAAGTAGCGAAGTTCCTCTACTATAGTAGTATTACTAGTAGATATCTTTCTAGTATTTTTAAGGTATTTCCTATACTAATCTTCTACGTTTAGTTAGATAAAGTATATATACTATACTAAGAGATCTCTTAGAACTAGTAAGTAGGATCTATTAGAGCTACTTAGAATCCTACTATAGTATAACTAGGTTCTACTATAAAGGAATAAGATACTATATTTAGTATACTCCTACGTATTAAGTAACCTAGCGAGCTAGTATTTCGTTTTACTAATCTTAATATTATCTATTATATTATAGAGTATTAAGTAGTCGAAGACATTCTAATTAGCGACTATAGTATAGTAAACCTAATAAAGTACGAATATTAATTACTTATTAAAGAGGATATCCTAAGGTATCTAAAATTAATACTCGCCTAGTAATATATACTCGAGTACTATAGTACTCTACTCTAAAAGTAGCGTAAATACGAATACTATCTTCGTATTCTTCTAAGGATATAGTAAAACATTTCCTAAATTTAGTAATATTAGGAGATTACGTCGAATATCCGGATTATATTAATTACGATATTCTATAGTAGAGACTCTCGCTAGCCTATCGATACATTTATCTTCTCTAAGCTTATTATCCTAATATATACGAATAAAGTCTATATTCTAGATTTCAAGGAGATCCCTTAGTATAGTAGTATATCGATTAGCTTTAGTATTAGTCTAGAATACCTTCTATCTCTTTAACCTTCTTCCTATTTAATCTATAGAGACGTAGTATTATACCTAGCCCCGATGGTAGCGAACAACTAGAGACGAAGGGAAAACAGTTAGGAAGGGGGGGAGGACGAATAGAAAGCACTATATACTAGGGCAGAGGAGGTACTAAAGGCGGAAGATAGAAAAACCCCTAAGAGGGCATATAAGATAATGATCTTAGAACTCCTTAGAGGACTAAAAGCAATCTACAACTAGGCAAGCCACATGATTACGAAGGTAGCTAATACAGTCGTAGTAAAGATTACAAAGAAACAACAAGAGACAAGCCTAAACTACTATACCTAGGTAGTAGTAGCTAGTTAGGAGGCGCTAAAACCCCCGAGGATAGTAGTTAGAGTCTACATTACGGACCTATAGGAGCAAAAGGAAATCTAAGGACTCTTAGGGAAAGAGATTGTAGAAAGAATTATAGTTAAGGAGGTTATTGGGGCTAGGAACGAAGGGAAAGGGGTAATCAAGCTATTTATAGCCTAGGAGTAGGACAAAAAGAAGCTAGAAACACAAAAAGAATAGATAACTAAGATAGGGAAAACTGTAAAGGTCTCTTAATAGTAGTTTATAATTATAGCCTATAGTATAACAAGGAGCTTTAAGGAAGAATAGGATATTAGGAACCTATAGAGACAAAACNAAAAGGAAATCTAAGGACTCTTAGGGAAAGAGATTGTAGAAAGAATTATAGTTAAGGAGGTTATTGGGGCTAGGAACGAAGGGAAAGGGGTAATCAAGCTATTTATAGCCTAGGAGTAGGACAAAAAGAAGCTAGAAACACAAAAAGAATAGATAACTAAGATAGGGAAAACTGTAAAGGTCTCTTAATAGTAGTTTATAATTATAGCCTATAGTATAACAAGGAGCTTTAAGGAAGAATAGGATATTAGGAACCTATAGAGACAAAACTAAGCTACATACCTAGGCCTAAAGATCATAAAGATAGCATAGATTAAAAGGAAAATCGAAGGGACTAAGAAGCGGTCCTCCCTAATTATCTAGGTAGGGAGTATAGAGCAAGCTAACATAGTGCTAGACTAAGGGCTATTCTAGGATTTTGAAAGATTAGAAATAGAGGTACATAGAAGCAACTATAGGATAATATAGTACTTTAAATGTTAGCACTATAGACACTTAGTAGCTAAGTACATAAAGACAACCAATACCTACTCCTATTATATAGAGGACTACTAGGTTAAAGAATGTAAAGCATACAAGGGGGAAGCAAGATGTACATACTATACCAAAAGATACCCCTCTTAGGTAAAGGAATGCCTAGTAAGAATATAGGTAGCTAGGAAGGCAAAGGAAGCCAGAATCAATATACTAACAAGATATACAATAAGCTAGGGCAGTTAGGTATAGAGGCAACCTAGCTAGGTACTACAAAAAAGGTTAAGACAAGATAATGGATTCTTATTTAGGGCCTCCCTAATACTAGAGAGCTACTAGTAACTAGGGAGACTAAGATACCTTAACATTGTAGGAAAGGAAGTAGGGTAGAAGAAGCTTAGTTAAATATTAGTTTAAAGTAAGGAAAGGCTAAAGGAAAACCTATAAGGAAACGATATAGATAAAACCTAATAAATAGTGCAACATTACTAAACATTATATAGTACAATATTAACAAGCGTAAAGACAAGGTATAGAGGAGCTTCCTTTAAGTACTAAACCTAAAAGAACATTACATTATTGCAATCTAGGAGCCCTAGCTTAACCTATATATAAAGAGACTAGCAACTATTAAAGACCTAAGATACTACTTAATTATCTACAACTAGGGAGCCCTAAGGACATGCATCTACATTAGCAAGGAGATAGCTATAGAAACCTAGTAGGCTATACTATAGGAGGATGGGGACCTAATATTAGTTCAAGTAGAAACATCCTAAGGTATACTCCAAGTCTACTACATATACAACCCACTACTAGACTCGAGGAGCAGTACCTAACTAAAAACCCTAGAAAGAATACCTAGAGTTATCTAGGGGAACACCTACTAAGTCCTACTTAGAGATTTCAACCTCTATTACCCCCTCTAGGGCTTAGACTTTACCTTAGCCTACTACTTCCTAGTAGGAAGGCTAATTAATATGTTAAAGAGGAAAGAAATGGAAATTGTTACCCTAAAAGGATTAGTTACTTAGGAGGCAAGAGGAAGCAGTAGTATACTAGACCTATACTTTGTATTACATTAGATTAGGAATAGGATTACAAGATGTAGGGTTAACTAGGAACTAGAAGAATTATTAGACTACTTCCTAGTATAGGTTAAGCTAAATGTCTAGGCTAACTAGGAAAGGGAACTAGAGGAAAAGCTTAACTAGAAAGGGGCCTAATAGGACAGGATTAGGGAGGAACTAGAAAAAGACCTAAAACTAGAGGAACTCTCAACAAAGTACCTACTAAGGCTAGAGGATATTGACAAGGCAGTAGAAGAACTAATAGGAATCCTAAAACAGGTAGCTAAAAAGTATACCCTAGTAAAGAAACATTCGCTATACTAGTAACTATACTAGACTAGTAAGT
>LFZO01001018.1:0-13895 GCA_001578225.1 Pseudocercospora musae | reverse complement strand
ATCTTTAGCTTATTAATACTAAGGGCGCGAAACTTATCGATAAACTAATTAAATTACTCGTCCTCCTAGCTTAGTAGAGTAACTACTACTACCTTTGTAACCGGTAGAGGAGCTAATTAAGACTCCGGTAGGAACCTTAGGGTAGGAATAGTAGGCTTAGAAGCGAGACGGACTAAATCGATATCTCTCTTTTCCTCGCTAACGATAAACTTCCTATAGTTAGTAGAGCTATTAATGTCCTACTTAATATACTCTAAGATCCTCTTAAAATTACGGAAGGTATTAGGGTCGTTATTAGTAAGCTTACATCTCTAGAAGATACGCTAAGATATCGGGCCTAGAAGATCCTTTAGGAGTAGTTAGGTCCGCTAAGAGTTCTCGAGGTCTTCCTTAGGAATAGTATCCGTAGCTTTAACGAATTCGCGAATATACTCCTTTAAGTTATTATCTTCTATACGTAGTTAGGTATATAGGGTCTTAAGCTACGGACGACTACCTTTAACCCTACGGCTATCGTTCTTACGGTACTTCCGTAAGAAGGACTTCTTAAACTTCTCCTAGTTAGCGTCCGACTTGTCGGCCTTATTAGGGTAGCCTTCGAGACTCCTAAGCGTAGTATATAACTTAGTATCTATCGTTCGTATAAATATACGGATCTTCTTAGTATTAGAACGGTCGTTTAGCTTATACTTAATAAGGTTGTCATTATATCGTTCGATATATATAGTAGCGTTATACCCTTTAAACTAAGGGTTAGAGTTACTACTAGGCTCTAGTAGGTAGCGCCTATTAATACGAGTAAACTCCTTCTACTACTCTATTATCTACTACTATAGCGTCTTAAAGGTAGTAAACATAGCGCTATTGAAATCCATGTCCGGACTAGGTTCTAGTACTTAACTAACGCCTAGTCTAGTAGTACTAGGCCCGGTAGTACCTAGCCCTATAGCGGGGTTGTCTATCTTAGTAGGCGAACGTCGTATCTATTCGTTAATCGGGTCGGGTTCCTCGTTAGAGGGTATTAATACTAGGCTCGGCCCTATACCTAAACTTATTTAAACGATTGTTATATAGTAATAAAATCTTTTTTTTGTTTTTGCTTTTTGTATAAAACGGGGGATACTATTATACCGCTAGTAGAATAGGTATTCTTGTTTTTATATAGGCTCGGGTAGTAATAACCCCCCTAGGAGTTATTAGCCTTAAAATCCCTCTAATAAGCCCTACGGCTAGAGTAAAGTCTAAGACTCTAGAGGTAGGAGCTATAACCGAGTATTCTTAGAGCTAATAAACTACTAAACAATATAGCGAGGTTACTAGGCAACTTCTTTCCCTATTTCCTCTTTTAGGGATCCTTCTACTTTTAGTAGAAGGGCTAAAGTACTATCGAGCTAGGCTACGAATTAGAGTTTAGTAACCTCTAGCCTAACCGGGATCCCTTCTCTTTAATAGCCTAATACTCTCGTATTCGTAGTACGCGTCTCGTACCGTAATATAGGTATAGGTACCTATCCTACTATAGACTTTAGCTAGGTCTAAGTATAGTCCGGGTAATTAGTCCTCGCTACGCCTTAGGATCGGTTAGTAGAATAAGACTAGTCGACCGGAATAGTATCGTATCGAATAGGTAGTACGCTACCGTACGGTACTAGTAAGGTTTTAGAGGATCCCCTAAACCTAGAGCGAGTCCTAGAAAGTAATCGACTATCTAGGTCCTAAGCTTTAATAGTCTCTAGGGTTTATAGCTTTTCGAGGTTAAGGCCATGCCCTTATCTAGGAGGTTACTCTTAGTTATCGCTTCTATCGAGACCTCCTAAGACACTTTTCGTAACTAGCGCTATAGGTCGTTTGTCGCCTCCTACTTGTATATAGTTATCCGTACCTAAGGACTACTATTAACCTAACCGCCTAATGCGATCGAGAAGAGATAGCCCTACCTTTAGCTCTAATAATAAGTAATACCTAAACCTATATAAACCTAAGGGCTAGGTAGTATAGGAAGGGACTATAGGTAGTATAACCTATTAGGCTATAGGTAGCTATACTAGGTAGACTAACTATCGTAATAGTTATAGAGGCATATAGTAGTAATTAGGGCTCTATAGTAGAGGCATATAAAATATAACTAGTAATATATACTAAACGAAGGTTAATAATGTCTCTCCCTAGTAGGAAGAGGGCTATATGTACTAATCGAGGCCCCTACCTAACTCGGTAGTCAAGTGTGTCCTAGTTACTAGCTAATAATACCCTTTACTATATTAGATATAATAGTTATAAGTCTAGATATTTATTTAACTAGAAACTTCTCTAGTAAAAATAATAATTTATATAGTTCTACTCCTTTTTTCTACTAAAATAGTAATAGTCTAGCTAGTCTATATTAACTTAATTAGTCTACCTATTTCTATATATCTTTAAATCTATATACTATATCTCTCTTTAATACTATATATCTTTTAGAATACTATATAAAATTATAACTAGATATTAACTAGATAGTATAGATTTTTTATATATACTTATTTTCCTCCTTAGATACTATATAGCTATAATCTATATAGGCTAGAGGGTACTAGAGTAGGGATATAAACTATCTATCTATCTAACTAGATAGTATATATATCTACTAGTTTAAAGTAAAAGCCTATCTATTAATATATAGTATATACTATAGTATTAGACTATAATTCTTTAATATTATATAAGTAAAAGAATATACTATCTAAGATAATAAAGATTATATCTTATATCTATATTAGATATCTATATAGATATAAAGAATACTTAATATATTATATCTAGATACTATTACGTATAATAGTTCTATATATAAGAGAATTCCAATAATACGCGCCTAAAAAAAAGATGGCAGCGAACAATTAGAGACGAAGGGAAAACAGTTAGGAAGGGAGGGAGGACGAATGGAAAGCACTATGCGCTAGGGCAGAGGAGGTGCTAAAGGCAGAAGATAGGAAAACTCCTAAGAGGGCATATAAGATAATAATCTTAGAACTCCTTAGAGGACTAAAAGCAATCTACAACTAGGCAAGCTACATGATTACGAAGGTAGCTAATATAGCCGTAGCAAAGATTACAAAGAAACAACAAGAGACAAGCCTAAACTACCGTACCTAGGCAGTAGTAGCTAGTTAGGAGGCACCAAAACCCCCGAGGACAGTAGTTAGAGTCTATATCACGGACCTATAGGAGTAAAAAGAAATCTAAGGACTCTTAGGGAAAGAGATTGTAGAAAGAATTATAGTTAAGGAGGTTATTGGGGCTAGGAACGAAGGGAAAGGGGTAATTAAGCTATTTATAGCCTAGGAGTAGGACAAAAAGAAGCTAGAAACACAAAAAGAATGGACAACTAAGATAGGGAAAACCGTAAAGGTCTCCTAACAGTAGTTCATGATTATAGCCTATAGTATAACAAGGAGCTTTAAGGAAGAATAGGATATCGGAAACCTATAGAGACAAAACCAAGCTACATACCTAAGCCTAAAGATTACAAAGGCAGTATAGATTAAAAGGAAAATCGAAGAGACTAAGAAGCAGTCCTCCCTAATCATCTAGGTAGGGAGTGTAGAGCAAGCTAACATAGTACTAGACTAAGGGCTATTCTAGGACTTTGAAAGATTAGAAATAGAGGTACATAGAAGCAACTATAGGATAATGCAGTACTTCAAATGTTAGCATTATAGACACTTAGTAGCCAAGTACACAAAGATAACTAATACCTACTCCTACTATATAGGGGATTACTAAGTTAAAGAATGCAAAGCATACAAAGGGGAAGCAAGATATACATACTATACTAAAAGACACCCCTCTTAGGCAAAGGAATGCTTAGTAAGAATGTAGGCAGCTAGGAAGGCAAAGGAAGCTAGAGTCAACACACTAACAAGATATATAACAAGCTAGGGTAGCTAGGCGTAGAGGCAACCTAGCTAGGTACTACAAAAGAGGTTAAGATAGGATAATGGGTTCACATTTAGGGCCTTACTAGTACTAGAGAGCTACTAGCAACTAGGGAGACTAAGATACCTAGACATCGTAGGAAAGGAAGCAGGGTAGAAGAAGCTTAGTTAAATACTAGTTTAAAGTAAGGAAAGGCTAAAGGAAAACCTATAGGGAAACGATATAGATGAAACCTAATAAATAGTACAATAATACTAAACATTATATAGTACAATGTTAACAAGAGTAAAGACAAGGTATAGAGGAGCTTCCTTTAGGTACTAAACCTAAAAGAACATTACATTATTACAATCTAGGAGCCCTAGCTCAACCTATACACAAAGAGACTAGCAACTATTAAAGACCTAAGGTACTATCCAATTATCTACAACTAGGGAGCCCTAAGGACATGCATCTATATTAGTAAGGAGATAGCTATAGAAACCTAGTAGGCTATACTATAAGAGGATAGGGACCTAACATTAGTTCAAGTAGAAACATCCTAAGGTACACTCTAAGTCTACTGCATATATAACCTACTACTAGACTCAAGGAGTAGTACCTAACTAAAAACCCTAGAAAGAATACCTAGAGTTATCTAGGGGAACACCTACTAAGTCCTGCTTAGAGATTTCAACCTCTACTACCCCCTCTAGGGCTTAGACTTTACCCTAGCCTATTACTTCCTAGCAGGAAGGCTGATTAATATGTTAGAGAGGGAAGAAATAGAAATTGTTACCCTAAAGGGATTGGTTATCTAGGAAGCAAGAGGAAGTAGTAGTACACTAGACCTATACTTTGCATTACATTAGATTAGGAATAGGATTACAAGATGCAAGGTTAACTAGGAACTGGAAGAATTATTAGACCACTTCCTAGTATAGGTTGAGCTAAATGTCTAGGCCAATTAGGAACAGGAACTAGAGGAAAGGCTCAACTAGAAGGGGGCCTAATGGGATAGGATTAGGGAGGAACTAGAAATGGACCTAAAACTAGAAGAACTCTTAACAAAGTACCTACTAAAGCTAGAAGACATCGACAAGGCAGTAGAAGAACTAATAGGAATCCTAAGATAAGTAGCTAAAAAGTATACCCTAGTAAAGAGACATTTACTATACTAGCAACTATACTAGACTAGTAAGTATATAAGGAAAGTCAAAGTAGCAAGGAAGGCTAGGAGGTAGTAGACACAAACCTACACCTAGGAAGTATAGGACAACTATAATAAGGCCTACTAGGAAAAGAAGATCTAGATTAAGAAAGACAAGATGCAAGAATAGAGATCTATAATAGGAATGATTATAAAGAAACTAGAGGAGATGTAGAGGATAGCTAAATAGGCAAGGAAACCTAAATAGGAAAAGGATATGCTACTACAATTCCCGGACATTAAGGACTAATAAGGGCAAATGTAGACTACAATGGAAGGGAAGGCAAGAGCCCTAGGCTAATACTTCTTCTATAGAAAAGTACAAGTAGACCTATTAGACATAAGGGAGAAAGAACTAGAGACTCTACTACTAGACATACTAAGAGACACCTAGGTTAGACCTGAAACTATAGAAAGGATCCTAAAGAAAATACTAGGCAACAAGGTACTAGGAGAAGACAAGATCTATAACAAACTTCTAAAAGTATACAAGAAGGAGCTAGCCTTAGTACTAGCCAATATCTTTATACAAAGCCTAGCATTGGGACACTACCTAAGACTATTTAGGAAATCCCTAACAGTAGTACTAAGGAAGCCCTAGAAGGAGGACTACACATAGCTCAAAGCCTATAGACTAATAGCCCTACTCAATATAATAGGCAAAGTACTAGAGAAGATTGTTACTAAAAGGCTAACAACCTTTGTTAAGGAAAGGAACATCCTTCCTAAAGGCTAAATAGGAGGAAGAAAGAAAAGGTTAACACTAATAGCTATGGAACTAATCATAGAACAGATTAAGTACATCTAGTACTATAGTCAAAACCAGGTAGCAACCCTCCTCTCCCTTAATATCTTAGGAGCCTTTAACAATATCTCCCATAAAAGGCTCCTATATATACTCAAGTAGAAAGCTATACCGAACTAGATAGTCTAATTTATCTAGTCCTTCCTACAGGAAAGATCAATATAGCTTATCCTAGGCAAATTCAAATTAGACCTAATACTAACTAAGAAGGGAATACCCTAAGGATTAACACTTTTCCTAATCCTCTTCCTTATCTTTATAGTAGACCTACTCCTACTCCTAGAATCAAACAACACATTAGCATTAGGGTTTGTAGATAATACAAACATCCTAGCCTAGTCTAAGATAACAGAAACCAACTATAAGATCCTAGAGGAGAAATACTAAGAGTGTAAAAAATGGGTAAGGAGGCATAGAGCAAAATTTGCTCTAGAAAAGTATTAGCTTATCTATTTTAGCAAGGCTAAATCAGCCTATAACATAAAGCGATTAATTACTATCTAAGGCTTTAAAACCTAACTATTAGTAGAACTCAGGGTACTAGGGATCTAGCTAGACCTAAAACTGAATTAGGGACTATAAGTAAAGAAGGTAAAGTAGAGGGCAGATGCTAACATGCAATCCATTAATAGGCTTATAGCCTCTACATAGGGGGCTACATTCGAGAAAGCTAAAGTCATGTACAAAGCAATTGTTAAGCTAGCAATACTATATGGAGTATAGATATAGATAGCCTAGGGGAAAATACTAAAGAGGATTGAGCAACCAATTAGTAGATCCTAAACCTAAAGCCTAAAGAAAATCCTAGGAGCATACAAAACTATACTAACAAGGATAGTAGAAATGGAATTAGGGATCCTACCTATCAAACATTACCTTAAGGGACTAAGATACCAATATATAGCAAAGACAATGGAATACCTAGCCTAATAGACTATCCAAAAGGCACTAGACAAGATAAAAGCCTAGTGCATTAGGACTAGGAGGCTAGACAGACTATAGATAACTCCCTAGAAGGCTAAGGACCTAGAGTAATATAGAGTCCTAACAAGAGAAATACTAGAGAAGGAGCTTCGAAGAAGACTAAATACAAGGCTAAAGGAAGACAAGCTAAAGGGAAAGAAACAAAGCCTAGCAGAATCAATTACTAAATACCTATAGGAGTAGGAATGGAACAAAACACAAGTCAGACTAGGAACCCCAAAGGCACTAATCAAATTTAGTTAGTATAACTACTAGCTCTACAAGGACCTAAATAGGGCCGAAGCAAGCCTAGCCATCTAAATCAGATCTAAACACATTAGACTCAGATCTTACCTGTTTAGAAGAAACGTCCTAGGAATCGAAAGCAGAGCTTGCCAATATGGCTACTAATCTTAGAACCCTAAGCATATGCTGCTAGTCTACCCTCAATAGTTAAAAGGCAGAAGTAATTAGAGACTAAAAGCAATAGAAAGGGAATACGATAAGCTAATCTAAAGCAAAGAAGACCTAAAGAGGATAGTAAGGTAGATTATCAAATAGGGATTCGTGCAACAATTTGCACTAGTAAGGGAAACTAAGGAGTAGATAAGAAGGAGGGAAGAAGAGGGGGAAAGAAGGGTAGGGTAGTAGGCAAGGTAGTTAGAGGGTAATAACTATAACACTAGTATACCCTAGAGGAAGGAAAGTAAAGAAACGAGTAAGGACAACACTTGTAAATAGGACAGGAGGGAGGTTTTTACTAACCAAGTTGGTTTCCTACCTAAAACAATACATAGAAACGGACCTGCATAGGCCGAAAGGCACTACAACAGGCAAATGAAATATCTATCTATCTATATATAAGAGATATTATATTAAATAGATTAAAGTCCTATATAGACGTCCTAGTAGGTTAGGTATAACCCGAGAAATTAGGTCCGGGTTCGGTTTCTTAGTAGGAACCGGACGATTAGTTTAGGTTCGGGTTCTAGGACCTATACTAATTTCGGGTTAGAACCCGGACTTTTTCCGGATTCTATAAGCGTTACTTAAAAGACCGGCTATACTACCGGCTACATAAAGGAAGCTTTACTTTTGTACTACTTAGTACTCGTCCTATAGTATCTATATATCGCCTAGGTCGCTATTGCTATAGAAACCTCGGATAGGTTACGTTATTAATTTCTAAGCTATATTGCTAATTCTTACCTCGCGAAAACTTCGATATTAATATCCTATAACGACTATATAAGATAGCTCGCAATAAGCGTATAGCTTAACCTACTATCCGTAGTAGTACTTAGTAACTATATTAAGGCGACTACGAGCTTAGTAACCGTATCTACTACGAGGATAATAAACCTAATAATCGCGTATCGAGCCTAAAGCGTTATAAGATAAAAGAGGCGTATTATTATAGATACTACTATAGATACTACTAGGTAGGTACCTTAGATAGGTATAGAAGTACCTTAGTAGATATAGACTTTAGAGATAGATTTTAACAATATATAATACTTTCTCTAATAATTTAATACTATAACAAAATAGTAGTACTACTACTATAACTAGCCTTTAGTACTAATCGTCTATATACGGACTATCTAGACGCTTAGCGCCCGCTAATCCGCTAATATATAGCCCTCCTATATCGCGGAACTATACCTAACTAACCCTACCTAATCTTCCGTACTATACGAAACTACTATAAATTAGCGTACGTACGCGTATAATAGCTACTTAGTAGTAAACTATAGATCTACGAGTACTAGCCTCGCTATAAGCTTACTATATCCTACTACCTATAGTACCTATATCGCCTTTGTTTATATCCTTATTCGCTAAGGGAAGCGATCCCTAGGTTTACGAGTAGTTACGTTACTTACGGATAGTTACGAACGCGACCTATAGTACCTCCCTTATTTCCCTTACTAAAATAAAGGCCTTTATATATATAGAAAGACCTTAAATTAGTTAATAGTTACGCCCCTTAAGTCTATATAGTACTACTAGAAATTAAGCTTACTATAGCCGCTTTCGAAGACTACAAATTC
Source organism: Pseudocercospora musae (assembly GCA_001578225.1). NCBI lineage: Eukaryota > Fungi > Ascomycota > Dothideomycetes > Mycosphaerellales > Mycosphaerellaceae > Pseudocercospora > Pseudocercospora musae. The sequence continues at coordinate 4,963 of LFZO01001018.1, read as the reverse complement.
CCTAAAGATTAAGAGGAACGTAATTACCTAGTATCTAACGCTTATAACCTCCTTACCTTCTTAAATCTTCGTAAGTGCTCTACGAAACTTTTCCTAGGAGACCTTAAGTACCGTATTATCGCTATTACTTAGTAGTAGGACGAGCTAGTTACTAAAGCTCCCTCGCGTAGATTAAGATTAGTATTAAGAAGTACTAAGTCTATCGATAACGAAGACTAAGAAGAGTAGATACCGAAACCTCTAACTCGCTCGGAGGTTATTAGTACCTAGGTTTCTATACCTAATCTAGCTTGTCTTACTATATAGAGAGTAGACTAGTTAACCTAAGATTAGATCTAAAGTAAGTATTTCGCTCGCTAGCTAGAGTAATACTATAAGTCTACTATAGAGGAGTTAACTATAGATAGTAATTAGCGTAGTCGAAGGAAGTATTAGGTTCCTTCTAAGTCTACTCTAAAGGCTCGAGATCCTTCTACTATAATAGAGAACATCCTAGTCGTAACTAGTAGTAGTAGACGTAAATTCTTAATTAATCTACCGAGTAGTTTCGAGAACTTTAGATCTTACTATAAGCTAACCGTCCGAGACCTAAGTACTAAAAAGCTACTAATAGTAATCTTCCTATCGAGCTACTACGTTAGTAGCCCCCTATCCTTAGAAGAAGGAGATTAAGCTACTAAGATATTATAGTACCTATTAGCTACTAATAGCCTAAAGGGGCGTAAGACTAGCTTAACTAATCTAAAAGCGTAGCTAACTAAGTAGATAGCTAAAGAATACGAAGCGATATAGGCTAGTATACGAGAAATATAAGAGTCTATAGAAGATAAGATTCGTAAGGTATACGAAGATAGTAGGAAAGAAGCTATAAAGGCTAGAAGTAAGGGTATAGCTAGACTAGCTCTACCTACTACTAGACTAGCCCTATCTATATCTAATAACCTATATAAGATTAATACTTCCCGAATTAACTACCTACTACTTAACGGCCCGTACCCTATAGTAGTAAGCTAGAATATATAGACTAACCCTACGTCTATTAGTTAGTCTATACTATAAGGATTAGGTAATAATACTACTACTAACGCTAGTAATACTATAGTAGTAGTAGATACGAGAATCGATAAGCTAGAGAGGGTAATCCTCTAGCTTACCTTAGTTATAAAAGATAAGATAGTTTAAAATAACGATAATAGGAACGTTATTAAACCTAGGGTTATACTATAAGTTCGACGATACGCGATAGCTAGATAGTAGAGAGTAATAGGTTAGTAATAGATATATAGAAGAGAAGCTTAGGATAGACTATAAGTAAATAGTTTATATAATTATAGTTAGCCTACTCGTTAAAATACTATATTCGGATAGTAGCCCGATCCTTATATACTATAAGGTAGGATAGGTAGATCTAAGTATCCGCTATATCCGGTAGATAACGAGAACTCGGTCCTAAATCTTAGATATACGAACTATTAGGGAAACGGGTAGATAGACCTAGGGTTTCCTACCGATTATAGCTATAGTCCTCTATAAGATAGCTTTCTATAAGATAATCCTCCGTTAGAGTACTCTACGGATTCCGGTCCTTAGAAGTTTAAGCCTAAGTTAATTAGATACTTTAATAAGGACCTTATAGATAATAGAGATAGTAGGGATTCGGATCCTATAGTATATAAGGGTAATACTACTTATTATTACAATATTTTCGCCTTTATTACCTAGCTCGATATAGCTATCTAAGCTAGTAAATACTTAGCTCTAACCCTACGTCTATCGCTCTATCGCTACCTCTAAGAATCTACCTTATAATAGTATATATATATCCTTACTAATACTTACCGCTCTACTCTTTAGAAAGGTCCTAGTATCGAAAATTAGAAAGCGGTACTAATCGAATAATTCCGATTAGATTCTTTAATTGCTACTCGTAAATTAGAGATAGAGCGATATCGTATTAAGGAAGTCGCTATACGTCGCTCTATTAGCTCTTACGTTATTAATATTATATAACTCGTATAGTAATCTAATACCGAGTCGCTAGCTAGCTAGATTAATCTAGTATATCGAAAGGTTATATCTAAACTCTATAACGACCTCGATATACTAACCGCTAGTTAAATATACTAGATTCTAATCGATACGATATAGGCTTATTATATTACTTAGATCGAGCTATATCCTCTAGATAGTAGAACTACCGACTTCTATAACGGTAAGTCTAACTTTAATAGGTATAATAGACTAGCGGGAAGTAGGTTACTAGAGCTAGGGTTTTCCCCTAGACCTAATAATAACGCTAGACGCGCGCCTTTCTACTATAGTAATAATCTCTTTAATAACTTTCGATAGCGTCCTAACTAATAGTAGCGATCGTAATCTAGGGCCTAGACTTATAGGGGTTAATCCTAGGTCTATAGTAACTAGCGCGCCGGAAGCGTAAACGAGAGAATAGTAGATATATATAGTCTCCTATAGTATCCGAATCCTTAGAGACCTTCGATAAGGAACGTAGGAAGCGTAGGAAATACTATTCCTATAAATTATAGAAGAATAAATAAGCCTAGTTTCTTCTACGAGTCTATAATAGACTTAGGTTATAAGGAGGATGCCTTAGATAACGATAGAGGCGCGGACGGATAATACGATACTTAGGATAATAATTAAGAGTAGTAGAAAGAGATAAATAATAAAATAAGGAGTATAGTAAAGGCTTTCCCTTCTAGTAATCCTTTCTCCGAGCTAGTTAATTATATCTAGTAGTAGGGTCGTAGACCCGAGGTCGGCGCCTAATCTATATAATAACCTCGCCCGAAGAACCGTTAGAATAGATACCTAACTCGCTATAATATATATAGTAAGATTTTTTAGTCTAGTAACGAGTTCTTTTAAGACTATCTCGACTAGGCCTATCCTAAGGATAATAAAGGTAAGCGTATAAATTCTCTACTCGAGCTAGTAGAGGGAAACGCTTAGAGCCGGAAGTAAATCTAGTTACTTCTAGCTTAACCTTGTATCTACCTAAAATACTAGAATACTTAACGATTTCGGATACCTTCGATTACTTAAAGTTACTAGGATACTTACTACCGGACGAGTAGTATTAAACCTTAAGCCTATCTTCTACTATCCTAGAATCTCTAAAGGGCGATTCGGTATCTCTAACTAATATATTATATATATCTCCGAAAGTATTCTTAAATAATCCTACTATACTAGTTACTATAATACTATATATCTATCTAGTACTAGATATAGTAACTATATTTTCTAAGATATTACTAGATATACTAGCTATAACGGAACCGTAGATCTATCTAGCTCGGCCTATTATACTAAAATCTTCTACTCCTCTCTAGTAGTAGCTAGTTATAGCGTCGACGAGGATAGTAGGATTAATCGAATTATTAACTCTAAGTAATACCGATATAGTACCTCTCGAGATAGGATACCTAGTAAATAATCGCGCTAATAACTTAGTACTACTAGGAAAGAAGAGAGATTATAATATCGATAGCTTAGAACTCTAGGTCTACGATATTAGAGAGGAGCGGCGTACTCCTCCTGTATATATAGTAGATTTAAGGTTATCTATTATATAGAGTACGGCTCGTCTCCTACTAGGTAATCTAGCTTACGCCTTTAGATATTTCGATATTATCGAAGCTAACTATATCCTTACTCTAGATAGAGATTTTAAATATATTTATCTTAATATAGGTAATAAAGTATTAATAATAGACTAAAGGTAGCTACTCTAGTAACTAGAATAAGACGATATCTAATACTTACTAGAACTACTTAACTTCCGTAGTTTAGCTAGTAATACTTAGTATAAGAAATAGATTAATTTACCGATATACTTCCTTATCTTTACGTACGAATCCTATAAGCCTACTCTAGCCTATCTTAAATAGCCTATACGAGTAATACCGAATCTCCTATATAATATACTCCTAGATATAGATATTATAATATCTACTAGGTTCTATATATATACTAGAGTAGGCTATATTATAATAACCGAAAATAACTATATCCTAATACCGATCGCGTTATTCCCTAGAATAGATCGTATCCTATATAGTATTATTAAGTTAGCTAGTATCGTTCGGGTACTACCTCGTTCCGCGATAATAGTACTAGTAGAAGTAAAGAATCGCGAACGCCTATATAGGATAGATATAGACTTTTAGTTTATTCTAGATACTATAGCTCTTATATCGAATAAGGCTACGATATATAGATATATCGCTAATACGGAGATACTAGCGGTATAAGTACGTAATCTTAGTAATAGTTAATAGCTTACTATTCCTCGTAACTAACGGTTAGGAGAGATATAGTAGCTCTAGATCGATAAGATATATTAGATCGATAAGTTTAACGTAAACCCTATATCTATAGAAGCTAAACTAAGTAAGATTCCTCTAACTATATATCTATAGAATTTTCTCCTAGCCCTCCTTATAGCTTTAATCCTTTATATATACTCCTTAGTACTATATACTACGCATTACAGAAAAATGGTAGCGAATAATTAGAGACGAAGGGAAAACAGTTAGGAAGGGAGGGAGGACGAATAGAAAGTACTATGCGCTAGGGCAGAGGAGGTGCTAAAGGCAGAAGATAGGAAAACTCCTAAGAGGGCATATAAGATAATAATCTTAGAACTCCTTAGAGGACTAAAAGCAATCTACAACTAGGCAAGCTACATAATTACGAAGGCAGCTAATATAGCCGTAGCAAAGATTACAAAGAAACAACAAGAGACAAGCCTAAACTACCGCACCTAGGTAGTAGTAGCTAGTTAGGAGGCACTAAAACCCCCGAGGATAGTAGTCAGAGTCTACATTACGGACCTATAGGAGCAAAAAGAAATCTAAGGACTCTTAGGGAAAGAGATTGTAGAAAGAATTATAGTTAAGGAGGTTATTGGGGCTAGGAACGAAGGGAAAGGGGTAAT
>LFZO01001017.1:0-13913 GCA_001578225.1 Pseudocercospora musae | reverse complement strand
GTAGAGGCGGTGTCATGCGGGCGACTCGTGGCAGAGCAGTGGGTGAAGCGGCGGCAGCAGCAGTTACTGATTGTTGCAATTCGCGATAGGCGGGCGTGCATGCATTGGGCAGCTCCTGGATGCGCAGCGCATTCTGCTGCAGTAAAGATGCCGCAATGTTCCGACAGAAGTCGGCTCGGCGATATCCTTTCTTAGCCAGTCGCACGAGCCGTAACGCAAACATGTGTAGCCTGGCCCGTGCAGAAGGGCGCAGTACGTTTACGAGTGGTCTATATTCTACCAACACCTCGATTAGCGAGGGTCCACTTAGCTAAACCTGATTTGACTTTCATACACTTTCCTTAAGGGCTTTAATAAATATAGAGTAGCGAGTTTTTAGATATAGAATCTAGCCTTAGGCTTAATAAAGCTTAGTAATTAATTTATTAATAATTGTATTCTAAATTATCGAAAACTCTTTTTCTATAAGTATATATTTAATATCTATTTAAATAACTAGTATTACTATTAGTATAGATATATTTAATAGTACTACTATTAATAGTAATAGTAAGATATCTACTAGTAATATATAGTTTTATAAAGATATACGTTTTCGTAACTTAGAGTACTATTATCTAGTAACTAGGATACACTTATCTACCGAGTTAGGTAGGGGCCTTAATTAGTATATATAGTTCTCTTTCTACTAGGAAGAGATATTATTAACCTTCGTTTAGTATATATTCCTATTTACGTTTCTTGTACCTCTACTAAAGAGCTCTAATTACTATCTACTATCTCTATAGCTACTACGAATAGATAGTCTACCTAGTATAGCTTCCCTTAGCCTAATAGATTATACTACCTATAGTCCCTTCCTATACTACCTAGTCCTTAGGTATATATAGATTTAGGTTCTACTTATTAGTACTTCTTAGACTAGTAATTATTATAGACTAATTAGATTAATAGTAAGGTAACTAGTAAGGTAGCTAATAGTAGTATAGCTAAAGAGATCTACTTTAAGAGTCTTAATAAGAATTTCTATAGTCTAGTAAGTATTAAATATAAGACTATTCTAGTATCTAAAAAGGCGATATATCTATTATATTTAAGTATATACAAGTATCTAATAAGCTTTAGTAAGCGATACGGCTTTATTCTTATTAAATCTAGTAGTATAAGAAAGAATAGTATTAGTATTATAACCGCTATATTACTTAAGTACTTGGAAGGACTACTACTATAGTAATTAAAAGGTATTAAAGAAGATAGTCTATCTATAAATAAGGTAAAGTTAATAGCTCTATTAGATTATAGAGTATTAGTTAATCTAAAGATAGTAGATAAGGATAATCTATAAGACTAATAGTTTTTCTAAAATAGTAAGAATATATCTTATAACTATAGAGATATTAACTTAATAATTATACTAATCTATAGACGCTAGAATTATAGTAGTAAAATAGGAGACTTTATTTCTTAATATTATAGCTCTAAAATATATATTTATAATAACCTATACTTAGTTTATTAATAATTTAGCGAAAGCTAATCTTCTAATAACTAGACTAGTTACTTATAATATCTATAATAAATTTACGAATATAAGAATACTTAAATTAGAAGGCTATATACTAGTTAAGAAGGTATTATAATTACTATAATAAGATAGCTTATAGTATAACTATAGTAGGAATAATAATTATTATCTAATAGCTTTATTCTTTACTTATTTAGAAATACTAGAGATATATCGTAAAGCTAGTTTAAAGCCCTTAGACTTAATAACCCTTTAGTTATCTTCTATAATAGAGATAGAGCTAAAGTTATTATATTAGAAGCTATATATCTACTTATACTAACTATACTTTATATATAGTATATAAATACTAATATTAAGACCTATACTATAGATAAACTTAGTAAGAATAATATTAATAGAAGATAGTAATCTATAAATTAGATAGACGAGTTTTCTATATTTTATAGATATTATATTAATACGTCTACTAAGCGCGAGTTTAATAGGATCTACTAAGAGTTAAAGAACTATAATAATACTTCTTACTAGTAAGAGAGAGTCGTCTATCTTAATTAATAATAGTAGTCTTATAGAGAAAGGTATATAAAGGCTTAGACTAAAAATCTACTTAGCTATAGCTTTATATTAACCTTTTCTAGTAAATCTAGATATACTAGTCTAAAGGATTAGTTAGGCTTTGTACGTAACGATATCTTTATACTCTTAATAGAAATAGACTAGTACTTTAAGATATACTATTAATAATATATTACTAACGAAGGCTTTAATTAGAATATAGTCTCTATAGCGTTTATAGATAAGCCTCTTCTATAGAAGCTAATCTAGATTATTTATACTAAGGGCCTTACTATATTGTAGTAGTAGAAGTAGAAGATAGAGACTAAGCTATAGTAGAAGACTAATAATCTAGACTATATAATATCTATAAAAAAAATATATATCTAACTCCTAGAGCAAGGCGTAAGTGTCTATAGTTATAGGAGATACAAGTACCTTCCTCTAGAGATAGTAAAGTAATAGTAGTTCTAAGGAAAGATATAGGAAGGAAGAGATCTAGCCTATATCTCTAAGCTAGACTAAAGGATAACTAGTATCTATACTAGGCCCTAAAGGCCTAAGAGACTAGCCTAATTAGCTAAAAGTAGACGAAAATATCTAAAAGAATCTCTAAATCCTTATAGACGATATCTAAAAGGCACTAGACGCTTCCTAGGCCCTAGATTTCCTATTCCTCCTCTTCCTTCTCTAGAGGGCCTAGATCTAACTTCTCTACTAGCTTAAAGATACTAATACTATTAGTATTATCTAAACTTATATATAGATCCTCTAAACCTCCTTAAAGATCCTCGATCTAGGAATATAGATATAGACTATCTCCTAAGGCTAGCTAGCTATACTAAGCCTATAGAGAATTCTTCTAGAAAGTTATATAATTACTATTAGAGTAGATTAGAAGGAAGAGTAAGATAAAATAAAAGGTCTTATAAACTAAGAGATACTATATAGACTTAAAGACCTAGAGGTATTTACTATTAAGAAACTTAAGAGTAGTAATCTAAGGATCTTTATAGTATCTAAGTCTATAAAGTAGAAGCTAGTAAGTAAACTAGAATAGATCTAAGAGATACTTTCTAGTCCTATAGTAGAGACTCTAATATACTAAGTACTAGTTTATAGTTTTAGGACTATAGGATTTAATTCTAAGAACCTAAGCTATATCTATAAAATCTAGGAGAAGAATAGAAGGCTCTATCTAAACCTTAAGGTATTCTAGATAGTCTAGCTAAAAAGTCTAAAGACTAGAGAAGATAAGATATATTCTTCTATTATTCTAAGTATATAGAGCCCTATCTAAATAAGAGATATTATATAAAGAGGCCTAGTATCTTAAGGTATCCTCCTTACTATAGAGGAGTTTAACCCTAAATAGAGACCTATATAGTATTTTAAGTATAGATAATTTAGTTATATTATAAAGTACTATAGAGCTAAATAGATATAGAAGTAATATATAGGACTATATAGAACTAATAAGTACTAAGGGATATTAAAGAAATATAGTAACTACTAAGATACCTATATAGTATAGTTACTATTATATAAAGTAAAATAAGTAGCTATTACTAAAGTAAGGATATTTAAAATCTAAGTAACTAAGAGCTAGAGCTATCTAATCTATCTAAAGGATATAGAGAGATAGATAACTATTAGATCTAAGAGAAAAGCTATTAGAATACTAAGTATAAGTCTAGACTAAAAGATAGAAAATAGATTAAGAAGACTACTAGAGAGACTAGTAGATACAAACTCTACTACTCTTATAGATAGATCCTAGAATAGTAAAATCTCCTTCCTATCTCTCCTATTCTAAGAATAGAAAGGATAATTAAGCTAGAGCCTAAATAATAAAGATATAGAGAATATATAGATATATTAATATATTAAAAATAGATAGCCTAGTAGATTAGATATAATCCGAGAGATTAGATCTAGATTCGGTTTCTTAGTAGGAACTAGATAATTAGTATACGTTTGGGTTCTAGGACCTATACTTTTTCTAGGTTATATAAATATTACTAAAACGACTAGCTATACTATTAGCTATATAAAGGAAGCTTTACTTTTATACTACTTAGTACTCTTTCTATAGTAATTATCTATCGCCTAGGTCGCTATTGCTATAGAAACCTTATATAGGTTACGTTATAAATTTTAGAGCTTTATTACTAATTCTTATCCTACGAAAACTTCGATATTAATATTATATAATAACTAGGTAAGATAGCTCGAGATAAGCGTCCCGCTTAATCTACTATATATAGTAGTAATTAGTAACTATATTAAGGCGACTACGAGCTTAGTAACTATATCTACGACGCGAAAAATAAACCTAGTAATCGCGTATTAAGCCTAAAGCGTTATAAGACAAAAGAGGAGTATTCTATATATAGGAAGACTATAGTAGACGTAAAACGAGTCTTATAGATATCTAAGACTAAATAAGCCTTAAGAAAGAAGGAAAGAGCTAAGTAAACTATATTCTAATAGTAGCTAGAGAAGTAGAAAGAGAGACCTAAGTAGGATAAAGCTATATTCTAGTAGAAAAGCAAGGCTAAATAAGAAGAGAAGCTATCTAATCTAAGATTAGTCTTCTTATAGTAGAGGAATAGAGGGTTAGGATTACTATAGCTAGCTATATAGCTAGCCTTATTAGGTTTATTATTAATAATCGAATACTAATATAATCTAGGAAAGAGATTAAGATAAAGGACAAAGAGGATCTATACGATAAATATATATAAGTAGATATTTTAACTAGCGTAAGCTTAATAGAGATAGTACTTAACGATTATCTAATAGAATAGTACGAATAGAGCGACTTAGATATAAAAGATCTATCCGCGGATTCTAAGAACTAGGATTTTATTAATCCGAGTTAGCCTCTTACTCTAAGTTATAAAGCTAAGATATAAGAGGTAGCTAAGGAGCTTTACTATCTAAAATTTCTCGATATCGAGTTTCGCGTAGTATATATATATTAGTATAAGGCTATTTATTCGATATAGATAAAGCTATAGGCAATTAAGTAGTTTAAGAGAAGTATAAAGACTAAGGTCTAGATTAGAAAGCTATAAAAGATAGTAGGAAATAGTAGAGTTTAGGTATATCCTTTATAGCTAGCTAAGAAGTTAGATTTTACTAACAATTCTATAGAAAGCTTTAAATTAGGGACGCTTCCCTATACTCTACGAAATCTATATCCTTACTAAGTATACTATTATTCGAAATATTAATATATAGGATAAAACCTTTCTACTATACTTTAGGAGTATACCTCGCTTAGATTAGCCTAGCTACTAGCCTTAGAACTATAATCTCTACTACTATTACTTTAAGGATATAGTACGCCTAAGACGTAGTAAAGTAAAAGCTCTCTACTATTACTTCGATATCGAGAGGAAGTAGCTTAAGGAGACGAATAGGTACTATAAGATACTAGCTAAGCTAGGCTATAAGGGAATATTAAAGCTAACGTACCTCTTAACGATATATCTTAGTAATTCGAAAGATAGAATATATCTTAGCTTAGGGCAAGTAGCTATAGACTATATATACTCTACTTATATAGTAGTAGATATCGCTAGAGTATAGTAGACGACTAAAGATATAGTTATATAAGATACTAAGTAGATAGCTATAGACTAGCTTATGTAGTAGTTTATATAACTACTAAAATAAAGATTATAAGTATACGACTATATATCCTAGAATTTCTATCCTTCTTACTAGCCTAGCTATCTATATTATTGAAATTTTGTCTCGTACCTAGCTATCTATAATTTTATATTATAGTTCGGACCTTTTTAACTTTCTTTCTTACTTTTATAGTAATCTATTCGACTATTAAAGCTCCTTAGGACTCTTAGTCGTTAATACTAAGATTACTATCTAAGTCGCTATTTTACTATATCTATAAGCTACTATGCCTCTAAATACTAACCTCCTTAATATTCCTACTATCCTAAATACTCGTTTATTACTAAGTCTACGAGTAATAAGGTTACAATTACGCTCTAGATAGTTATTAAGAGTATAGACTAGATCTTAAGAATAACGAGGAAATAATAGAGCTTTAAGTCTATCTATCTAAAGTCCTCTAGGAAGACGAAATAATACCTTACTATCGACTATTCGAATAAGAAGTAGTCTAGTAGAGGCTTAGTCCTTTAGTAGAGATAGTTAACGTTCTCGTTAATCTTTAGTATTAATAGTCTAACGAAATCTCTTCTCTTTAGAGAATACTTAATTAAGGGCCCTATTAGTTATTAATCCGATTGTCTTTAATAAATAGGATAATGTTTATATCTAGAAGAAGGAATATTACGAGCCTTTTTATTAATAGATCTAAGAGACCTAGTAGAATATAGTAAAAAGCTCTAGTTATCCCTCGCTTCGAAGGGTATAGAATATCTAGAAGTTTCCTATTAATTAGGAAAGTAAGGATAGGAATAGTTTTATCTAGAAGTATTTAACTAAAGGAGCTATATATAGAACGGTTACTATACTCGATAGGTATAAGGGTTAGCCGATAGTAATATATAATTTCTATAGACTAGTTATAAAGTATCTATTAATTAGGAATAGTAATACTACTACTACGAAGTACTTAAAGACTTAAAAGTATCGTTTAGTATAGGGGGATTAATAGGACGAGGTAGATACCGAGTTTTAGACTAAGGTAAGAGTACTTCTCTATAGCTAGCTATATAGCTAGCTATACGCTAGCTATACGCTAGCTACTTAGGATATAATAAATAAGTGTAATAATATTATAGTAAGGAAAGAAGGACGCGTATATAGTTAACGCTAGCGAGTATAGTCTCGAGGATTTCTATAGACTAGTAAATAAGATAATTATCGTTAATAGACTTCTAGAAGACTTCTTCGAGAGGAAATCGGTCTAAAAAACGTATTACTACCTTACTAATAATCTATCCCTATTTCTCTTAGTAAGTATTTAATATAGTAATTTTATATAAAATATAGAGAGCGCTATTAAAGAGATTAAGGATCTAGTAGTACTAGCTAACTAAGTAGCGATAGTAAATAACGACTAGTTAAATAGGACGATATAGGTAGTATTCCTCTCTATTATACTTTACTTTATCGATAAGTAATAGAAATACTACGAATTAATAATCGGATTTCCTAAAATTATAGAGATCTACTCTAGAGCAAATATAGTAGATTTAGTCTAAAAAGCGCTAGAGTAAGTTAGGATTTATACTAAGCTAATTACTATTATAACGGATAATATAAGTAATAATAAAATACTCTATAAAAACTTATAGATAGCCTTCCTAGTAGCTATCTTATACTAATACTAATTTTAGATAAGAAGTAGTCGAGAAACTTAGTTAAACTATTATAATATAAATAATACTATCTATTAGGTTATTAGAGGATACTAACGAGGAATATAAGAATAATTCTAGATCTAAGGACCCGACTAGTCTCGCAATAGAGTCGATAGATACGGACCTACTATTCGATATAAGAGTAATAATTCCCTCTTCTAAGAAGTTTCCCTATCTAGCCTATATAGTATAGATCGCTATCTAGGTACTATTTACAAAATTGAAGCTAGGACCTTAGAACGATAAGTAGTAGAAGATATTAGACGAAAAGAAAGTATAGGATAAGCTAAGTACTTTAAAGGTAGCTATAAAAGCTTCTAAGGAATAGAGTCTTACTATAGTTATTTATAAAGTAAGTACCGCTAGTACTTATAGCTAGCTATATAGCTAGCTACTAGTTTTCTTAACTAACTAATCTAGATCCGCTAGATAGTAATCTATAGTAACTCTAGCTTATAGTAATAGTACGCGTTTATACTTATCTAGACAAATCTATAGATAAGCCTTAGATTAATAGTAAAAGTATTACTTAGAATAAGAAATAGTAATCCTAGCCTCTAAAACGACTACTTTAATTAACCTAGGATATTAAGACTAGATTCGACTCGTTATTCTATATACTAGTTCGAGTATATAAACTACGCTATATAGTAGACTAGTACTATATTAATTAAGGTATCGAATAGCTAGCCTTAACCGAGGTAGAGTAGAGATAGGCCGAATATCTTATTTTAATTATAAGGCTATATACTATCGTTGCGAATATAATAGGTAGGACTCGAGGACTAACGATCTATTAGGTATTCGAGTATTATAACTAGCTCTTTAACGAACTAGATCGATCTATAAAGAAGCTAAGTAAAAAGAGTATTCCCTAGAAGGTTACTATAACGAAGATACTTATAGTATTAGAATAAAAGCTTAGTAAATATTATTTAGCTACTTTCGAGATCTTTAGTAATATCTATAGTATCGTAGTCCTCCTTTATCTAATATAGAAGACTAAATTCTAGTAATAGGACAAGTAGAAGAACGAACTAAAATAGGAAGAGTACTACTAGTTAGTATTAAAGAAGCTTATCGAGGAATACTCTAATTATATAGTATATAGAGCTAAGAGATAGTAATAGCGGAAGAAGGTTAAGAGATTGTAAACGTTATTTATATTTAGTACCTAGGTCCCTAAATAGGACGAGATCGAGGTAAGGGAAGCTCTAGACGAACTCGAGATATATCGAAAGTAAAGTAAGTACTACTATTAGTATAGTTATTATCCTAAGCTATAAGCTAATAAGAATTAGATTTATCCTATCTTATAAACGATTTCTTAGAGGATAATATATTAAGGATATAGTCTCGGATTACCGAGAGTTATCTAATAATCGCTATAATTACTCGAGATATTCTAGTAATTTCTAGAATAGGAATCGGAACGAAGTACTCGTTTAGTATTAGATAGTATTAGTACTAATATAATCGAATATATAGTCTAACCGTCTTTAAGATAATTATAATTAATTAGAATTTTCTTATATAGAAGAAACGTTAAGGAAAGAATAATCCTCGTACTATAATATTAGATAACTTACTTAGAGAGGAAGTAAAGATAGAGGAAGAGGAGAGTAAGAACTAGAATAAGGAAGAAGATACTCGATTTAGCCCTTCTATTTAATTTATTAGTAATAACGAGGAGGAAGGTAATAAGCCCTCGAAGCGAAAGTAGAAGCGATATTAAGGGAATCTAGATAGGAATCCTAAAAAGAGGATCTATAGATAGTAAGGTTAATAAAATTAATATAGCTAGCCTTATAGCTAGCTAGGTAAAATCCCTTAGATCTATACTAAGCTCTAGGTACTATATCTAGATATAAGTCGCTATCTATATATAGTTAGTTATCCTTATTATTATACTAAGCCGAGAGCTAACTTTACGAGATTTTAAATTTTAATAAAGTATACTCCTTACTCTACTATATATACTCTATTTATCTTATAGTCGCTAGCCGGCTATATAGCTAGCTATAGTAAGTAGCTATTACCTTATCTATACTATACTTAAATAAGTATAGCCTACTATAGGTCCTCTAGTTTCTAATCTAATAAATCGGAATTCGTAGACTTTAAGGGAAAATAGTTAGGAGGTAGTAGCTAAACATTATATAATACCTATTCCTCTATCTCTATACTTATAGAATAGATATATTTAGTAGTACTAAGGAATAAAGAAGGAAGGGTAGCGATATAGCCTCGCTCGTAGATAGAGGCTATACTAAGATCTATCCGCTATATAGAGTATATATTAGTTTATAAACCCTTTACTTTACTCTTTACTATACTTCCTATACTAAGAATATATCTATACTCTTATTTAAAGAGTAATATTATATAGTATATAAGATCGTATTAAATAAGAAGGACTAAGAGCTATATTAGAAGATTATAGGCTTTAAAGAGAAATGGTTAGGAGATATAGTATAGCCGGCTATAGGTAAGAAGTTATTATTCTATCTATACTATACTCGAAGAAGTATAGTAGATAGCGCCTCTTACTTCTTATCTCTCGAATTCTATTAACGAGAGTATAAAAGAGTTATTAATATATACTATTATATATAATCTAATCCTAACCTACGACGTTAGTAGTAAGTAGAGGATAGATAGTACTTTTAAGATATAGCTTACTTTAGGATTAATAGATATATATATCCTAGAGTCGTCCTTTAGTATCTATAATTTAAGAGAAAGAAGTACGAAGCTAAGAATAGAAGAGTATAATAAAAGATATAAAGGAAGATCTTATACGATATATAGCGCTACTACGTAACTACTAATAAGTACTAAGTCGAGTAACTAGAAAGTAAGCTAGAAAGATAGCCGGCTTTATAGCTAGCTATAGGTAAGTAGCTATTACCTTACCTAGACGATAATAGTATACTAAAGTAGAAGACTAAATAGGCCTTATAGCTCGTCTAAGCCTTTAATATAGAAAGTAAGATTCAATTTAAGGATATATAAAAAGTTATCTATAATAAGTTAAAGACTCTCTTTCCTCTTAATAGTCTTAGAATATATATTATAACGCGTACTATCTCTTATATAGATACTATCGTCTAATAGTCTAATAATCTATTAGTCGGTATATAGCCGGCTAGCTATAGGTAAGTAATTATTACCTTACCTATACTATACTCGAATAAGTATAGCCTACTATATCTCTAGTTTCTTATCTTATAATTTTAGAGCGACTTATAGTAGGCGAAAGGTTTCTAATAGAGCTAAAGATAGTATAGTAGGATTACTAGGTCTATATAGGTATACTAACGAATATCTTAATATATATAGACTACGTCTACTATATCGATTACCGCTAGCCTTCTATCTTTACTAAGTCTATAGGGCTCTTTTATAACTAGATCTTACGAACGCTACTATAACTAAATAGCGATAACCTCCTCGAGTACCTTACGAACCTTATCCTTAACTAGATTTAGATAGATCGAGATAGCGAGGATATATAGCTATATCTTATTAAGTTAGTTATATATATAGCTAGCTATAGGTAAGTAGCTATTACCTTACCTAGACTATACTCGAATAAGTATAGCTTACGGCGTCCCTAACTTCGTATCTAAAGAATTCTATCGATAATAGTAAAAAAGGGTTTACTATAGATACCGTATCCTTCGATCCTTTTATTAGGACGTATTTATAGATACGATTTCTTAGCTTAGTAGTAAGCTTAAGTAAGTAATATAGCTTACTAGAAGTTAATAGTAATAGTATATTCTTCGTCTATCTAATAGTCGCTAGCTAGCTATATAGCTAGCTATAGGTAAGTTACTATTACCTTACCTAGAATATACTCGAATAAGTATAGCTTATAGCGCCTCTAACTTTATTTCTAATAAATTCTATTAACGACGATAAAAAGGAGTTCGTAAGAGGAACTATAGTATTCGACTTATAGTAAGCAAGATTTTATATAATATATAGCGCTACTTTACTTATACCGAGCTTTCTATTAATTCCTCGATATCTTCGTATAATACTATAATAACGCGTATATTCTATTTATCTAAGTATAGCCCTATACTATACGCTACGCCTTCGTATCTACGAAATTATAATATCTCTAAAGAAAGCGTCTACTAGCGGAACTACCGATAAGTAATAAATAAAGTAACTATAAGCTAATCTAGAGAATAGGGACTTCGTTTACTTTAGGAGATATAGAGCTTAGGGCTATATAGCTAGCTCTAGGTAAGTAGCTATTACCTTACCTATACTATACTCGAACAAGTATAGCTTATAGTCCTACTAGCTTCTTATCTTATAAATCCTATCTATAATAGGGAAAAAGAGTTCTCTATAGATACTATACTCTTCTAAGTATATCTCTTTAATATACGAACCTTACGATATAATAGCTAAGGTAGAGTAGAACTTTACTCTATAGCTAGCTATATAGCTAGTTGTTTTTTTCTATTTATTATAAGCTAGTCGTAAACGTTACTATAATAACGTTTTCCTTTATATATCTAGTCTTCTTTTGTCTATCCCTTTCTTCCTTTTATATCCTAGAAAAATATCTTTCTATAGAGATACGATTATCGACGATCTAGATAGACCTTTTAGTTCCTATAACGATAGAAACCGCTAAGATAATAGCTAAGAAATAGATCGTAAGTCGTTACTCTCTCTTCTAAGAATACTATTATTATCTCTATCTATACTAACGTAAATAACAAAACTACGACTTCCTTAGGATAAGTTAGCCTATATTTCGTCTTAGACTAGTACTAATTATTTTAGCTATAGTAGAAACTAACGAACAACCTATTCGTACTAGTAATACTATTAGTTAGAAAATATAGATTCCTTAGAAGAAACCTATAAGGAGCCTTCTAACTAAGAGTCCTCGGAAATAATATAAATACTAGTTATAGCCTATAAAGTAGGCGTTAAGATATAAGAAGAGTATAGCTTTTAAAAGTAATACTAGTAGTAAGAAGTTTAAGTAGAAGTAAGATATAGTCGCTCTCTAGGAGATTCGGTTTTATTGAAATACTAAAGATATAGGTCTCTTAATAAATAAGCTTCCTTTCTAGTAGCTCGTTAGGGAGATAGTACTATATTATAAAGCTAATCTACGCTTTTAGAGTACTACGATTAAAGCTCTATAGGAAGCGAGTAAGGCGTTCTTAACGACTATATTCGAGTTAGCTAATCTACTTGCAATTTACGCTAAAAGGGTAACTCTATAGTAGGAAGATATATAGCTTATCGTAAAGATCTAGGCGCGACTTTTAGGAGAATAATTCTAACAATTCGAGATAGTTAATCTAAGTCTTTATAGCTATTTCTTCGATACTTTTCCTCTAACTATAGCTAGCTATACTACTAGCTATATATTTAGCTTTACTTATTATTTTAATATCGTATCGAGTCCTACCTAGTCGCGTATATATTATCCTCTACTCTTACTATTATCGAGCTTTATTACGTTATTTTTAGTTATTACTTATAAGATTTTTTAACGTATACTCTCTAACTATAGCTCGCTATCCTACCGGCTATAGATTTAGCTTTACCTATTACTTTAGAATTATATTAAATCGCGCCTAGTCGTATATATAATATCTTCTACTCTTACTATTATCGAGTAGTCTTACTATTATTAAGGTTTTATTACGTTACTTTCTATTATTTTCTACTTACTTTCCTAGAAACGATAGTAACGACGTTATTATAATACTAACCTATAATACAATTACGTATAATAATAACTTTCTTTAATTTAGTATTTATATTATATATCGCCTATCCTTTGCCTATACTATACTTCTATATCTTTAGTTATATACTTATTATATCTAGAATAGCCGGAAAGTCTATCGCTAGCGCTACTAAGAAGAAGAAAGATACTATTCGCATCCTTTACAATATCTACGCTACTATACGTAAGATCTAGAAAAGTAGTACCTTTAAGCCTAGTAAGCTAAATAAGAAGGGAACTATAGGCATAGGTCGTAGAAACCTAGGTAGTAAGTTATACTTCTTATATAGCTAGTTATAACTAATTATCTTTTAGAAAACGTATTATAGTAGATTAAGACTATATCAATATCTACTAACCTTATA
Organism: Pseudocercospora musae; assembly: GCA_001578225.1. Lineage (NCBI taxonomy): Eukaryota > Fungi > Ascomycota > Dothideomycetes > Mycosphaerellales > Mycosphaerellaceae > Pseudocercospora > Pseudocercospora musae. The sequence continues at coordinate 326 of LFZO01001017.1, read as the reverse complement.
ATCGCGTAAGCGCTATTTTAAAGACTAGTTAAATAATAAATCTACGATACTAGTATTAGAGGCGCTATCGAGTTCTACTACTAGTACAATACTATCGAGGCTTTACGTAAGGCCTCTAAAGTATACCTTACGACCTTTTTCGAGTATATATTACTCCCTAACTTCCTTAATATATACTAACTCTAGATAGCTATTAATCTACTAGCTATCTATAATACGCGTATTACTATTTAGTAGAAGGATATTATTATACTAAGTTTACTTCTAAAGCCCTATAGTATCTTTATTAGATCTATAGACGTTAGCGAGAATCTATATAAGAACTA
>LFZO01001016.1:0-13913 GCA_001578225.1 Pseudocercospora musae | reverse complement strand
TAGATAACTCTAATATCCTTATATATAGGAAAACTATAGAAGGGAACTATAGAAAGCTAGAGGTAGTATACGATAGATGTATATAATAGGTAGCTAAGTATAGAGCTACTTTTGTACTATAGAAGTACTAACTAATCTACTTTATAAGAAGTAGAACAAGATATAACCTATAAGCTATAGTTAACATAATAGGATTTAAGGATAGACCTACTCTATCTCTTAGGTTACTAAGAGTTTAGGTAGATTCGAAACTATAGTAGGGCCTATATATTAAGAAAGTAGTAGAGAAAGGTATATCCTAGATATCTTTACTCTAAAGGCTATACAAATCTATATAGGGAGTATTATTCTAGAAGGCAAAACACCTATATACTACGGTAGTAAGACCTACTATAATATACGGAGCTAAAGTCTAGATAATACTAGAAGGACTACCTAGACATAGAAAAAGGGCTACCCTAGGGCTAGAAAAGGTCTAAAACTAGGTACTAAGGTATATTATAGGAGTATATAAGAGCATAGTAGAGGGGATTCTCTAAAGGGAAACATAAATCCTACCTATCTCCCTATATATATAGGAGATTATAAGGCAATAAGTAGTTAAGATAGAGGACAAACCTATTACTAAGTATATCTAGGAGAGGTATAAAAAGGTCTAAGGGAAATGTAGGAGGAATAGAGGCATAGCCTAGGTATAAGACCTAAAGATAAGGTAGAGATAGCTAGTAGAATAGGTTAAGAGATAGACTAGGAAACATATTTAATAGGGAGGGATAATGCCTAAGCATTAGTAGATATACTAGAGATAGGAAACATAATAGGAAAGCTAAGTTAGGAAGAGGTAGGTATCCTAATAGGGCTAACAACTCCCTATAGCCTAGTAGAAAGGGCTAAAAGGTAAGGAAATACATTAAGGATAGTTAAGAAAGCAAAGCATAATAGTAACCCTAATTAGGACTAAACATATTAGCCTAAATATATACCTAATAAGGAAGAGGGTTCTAGGCAAGATACTAGAATATATATATAGATATAGGGCCTAGATATCTAAGTATATTATACTATTCTACCTAGAGAGATAGAGGATAAGAAACTAACTTATCTAGAGGATAGGATTATTATAGTAAAAGCTTATTTAGACTAAAAGAGGCCTAAATAAAGTAACTAGGTAGATAATTAGAGAGGATCTCCTAGAATAGTTCTCCTTTATAAAGGAAGAGCTAGAAAAGGAGGAGGAGGAAGGTAGGAAGTAGGAATAGGAGCTTAGTAAGAGGAAGAAGCCGTAGAGATCCTCTCTATATCCTATAGCCTAAATAGATAATAAAGGTAGGGATAGAATCCTATAAAGTAGGAAGGAGATAAAGGGTTTTATACTAGAGGCTATAGGCTAAGGGCTTTTACCTTTAAGAATATATAGGGATAGCTACTTGTCTAGTAGTTGGAATAGTATAGTAATATAAGAATTTACTACTATATTCTATTAGAGTATACTATAGTTAATTATAGAATTATATAATCTAATACGGCGACTTTTTTAGTATATCAATTAATGCAATCGCATCGCTATGTGTTGTACATTAATCTAATGAAGTATCGAGGTAAAACGCCGAGATGCTTACAAAGCCGCGCTAACGAAACGCTGGAATCACGGAATCCTCCTTGCACACGTTACTTGGTTTTCTCATCACTCCATGTCCATGCAAACCTCTCTAGGCCAATTGTATGGGTCTTTTCAGGTGCTCAGGCGCCTTCTATGTATTTCAATGGCTAGCTGTCAGGGTTACGCGGCTGGCGACTTCGTACTACTCGACCTCCTTACCCCCACGCGAGCCATGATAGCATGTCCGGCGAACGATTGCAGAAGGAAGAGCTGAGGAAAGAGATGTCTTTCATATGCCATGAGCATTCGAAAACAGACCAGACAATATATTTGCAGATGGCTCGAGGCGCTCTTGTGGCTGCCTGCCTACAGCGAGGCCGCCCAAATGTCTTCTGCATCGGGTATGGCTGCGGTGCTGAGATCTTCTACGGACATGTTGCCGAGCTGAAAGCCTGAAACTACTGTATATCCTCTTAATCAAGTGTGGGTTAAGATAAGGATCGGATGCAGCGCCGTTGAGTCTGAGATCCGTACATTTCATTCACCGCTCGGCTTCAACAGACGAGAAGAAGGCTGGCAATCTTGTGAAGTCAGACTAATCACGCAGTGCCCTGTTGTGATGCTGTTGTAAACGAAGAAGTGACCGTCAACGCGACTTCTGATGTCGATATTGGCGATGTGGACCAAACGCAGCAAAGAGCACAGCAATTCTGCCGGCTTTGCGCTAGCGCAGTACAACAAGGAGACTCGGCAGAACATCGAACATCCGGCCATACCTCATCCTCAGAACGTTGACGAGCTCATATAATCTCTGAAATCACAGCATATTGAATCTCGAGACGATACCAGGAGCAATGCGTTTATCGATGTCATCAAATGCGCTGTTGGACCGTTCAACTTTCTGTCGAATTCCGTCGGCAGTATTGTAGCTCCAGTAAGAACAGAACCAAGCTTTCGCTGTGATGCGGTGCTCACGATTAGCGGATGTTTCCCAGCGGCTCTCCAGTGCTAGCAGTAGTCGGCATCCTTGCGAATGTGAGTGAATCAGGGCACATTATTCTACACTCCAGCTGAGTCTCGAAGGCTGGACATGGTGTGACACAGTCATTTGACGCTGTTTCTGATTTCTTCGAGGACTTCGGCAGCGCACGAAGCGACTAAACAAAGTCAGCCATGAAGACATTCCAGATGCATTGCTGCCAGTCTACCAACTGATGTTCATTGGTCTTATGAAAGTACTAGCCTTGGCTACGAGGATTACTTTTCGCCAGATGAAAGACGTCGAAGAAGGAGACCACCAGCTGGTGATCAAGCACAAGAGACAACGATTTCGAAGCATTTCTGTATCTCGCAGGTGCTTTGATGGTTGCTGGTGATGCCGAACGGGCGGCCACTTGTGCGAATCAGCTAAGACGTTCTACGATGGATGATGTTAAGGATGAATACGATGACCAGAAATCCTTCCCAGACTTGGAGGATGAAGACCAGACCGAAGAGACAATTCTGGGCGCGGCACAGGACACCCAAGACGATCCGGAGACGACATCTGGAACGATCGCAGATACATCTGCCGAGCCAGAAGAACCAGAGGAGGGCATGACAGTAGCCGCATGGATGCCAAGGCGTAGAAGGATACCGCGCAATCCCAAACAACAGTAAGTGGACAATCTAAGCCTGCAAGCTCAAGACATGGACCAAGAGGAAAAGGTAGAGCCGCCAAGTGAGGAGGGAAAAGAATCAAAGTCAGCAGAAGAGACTAGACTACCAGGCTTTTGGGGATGCGACGCGATGTGTTTCTCCAACATTCCTGACGATGCTATCTTGCATCAATATGGCTACTGCACCACAGATCTCTGCGTCACATGCCACTAATTGGTCAAGGAGGACAAGATGAGGAGAAAGGCTACTACATGTGTGGCGATACACATGATCACATCGAAGTGCGACCTGCAATCCGACCTTTGCGAAGTGGTAAGATTCAGTTTTGCAATGAAGAGCAGGACTTGCAGCCTTGGCTTGATGCGCTAAGGAAGGAGTGGGACCTGTGATGGATCTCGGAGTGCGTAGGTCTTGAATAGCACTGGTGACTATGAAATGCTGTGGCAATGTGTAACAAACAACACATTGTTTGTCTCACATGTACAAAAGGTGGCACATGCATACAAGACTTGATTTCGTAGATCCGAGATCCATACTTCGAGCAGCAGCAGAAGATCACCTCCAGACCTCGCCAAGGAATACATCCATCATCGAATCACCACTCGAGCCATCAGTGACTAGTATGTCTTCCGTCCTCCAGGCACTCCTCGCAAAGCTTCGCAAAAGGCGCGAAGTCCACCGCGAACACAAAGCTGCCAAGCTACGCGAACGTGATCAAGAGCGGCAGTCAGATGGCCTGTTGAGGATTGCCCTGAAGAGGCACAACTCGATGAATTCTTTCACCATTGCGGACCCTACTACGCATTATCGAAGGAGACAGGATCATGACGAGTGGGTCCAAAGAGCAAATGAGGGTGGCGGAAGAAAATTGGGGAGGAGGAGTTGGGGTTGAGGAGGGTTCAGACGTGGAAGCAGATTCGATGGGTGGATATCGTATTGGGAAGTAGGCTTTGGCTGAGCTGCGGGATTCGAGACGCGCATTTATATATCGGGGTGGCTGAATCACGGAACTGAGGGCCGAGAAGTGCCTTGAAAACTGGCGACACCTTCGAGAGGGTGGCAGAAGAGACCTTCAGCTTCTTCTTGGCGGCGCCGCCGATAATGAAGACAACGTCGCCATCATCGTCGATGACGTGGATGTCGTCTGAAATCTTGGTATTTTGGGTGACTAGTACCTGTCGCTGATCGTGCAGCTGGCAACAAATGGGACACGCGGCAAATTTGAGAGTTGTGCAGTGCCAAGACTTCACATGCAGCAGGGCTGGTTCATATTGGCTAGCGCTCATGCAGCTAGCCGATGGAACCAACCACAGACTCTAGGATATAGCTTTAGAGAGCGGAGGAGAGTGATACTTTGTACCTCGCCGTACAGTTCTGCCTCTGTAATACCCTTACGATTCCGATATCTGGAAGACTAACTCCCGACCATCAGAAGCATGTGTGGAGAATCGGCTATGAGTAGATGGCTGAGCCGCTATGATAACAATGCACATACAGAGGGGAGATTCACTAAGATGGTGAAAGAGGGAGAGTCACATACATTGGTCGAGCAGAGGCCACTAGAGCCCACAAGCAACTTCACAGCTCTCCAACAATCGAGGACCTTCTTCCGCGAAGCGCAAGCAAGCCGCATGGGAGTTGCCAGTCGCTAGGTCTTGCCGACTGTGGTGACAGTGCTCTTTCTCGCTTGCTCCATACTCCGGCGTGTTTCTTCACTTGCAGCTTGGCTCTTCCTGATGCCGAGTGAGCTGAGAAGAATTTGAAAGGACAGGCGCGTACTACACAGTGCAGCTCAGAGTGTGCAGCAGCTGTGTTAGCCAACCTTTGAACAACGCCTCTCCGGTCGAAGGAGACTTCATTGCGTCCGACGTGACTTTTAAGCTTTGAAGCTTCTGAGCGTGATGAGGAGCGAGGTGAGTACTCCACCTCCTTCACGATCGGATGATCATGTAGCACAGCAAGATCTGATGCATACCCTGCCGTGATCAGCTGACATGCTGAGCATTGTCGGTATCGTCTGTTGTAAGACACTTGCACATTCTTGACGCCTCCGGACCCGGGGTTGAGAGATAAAAGTGTGGATTCGTCTAGCAAGACATCTGGCATTCTGTCGCAATCATGTATCGCCAAACATGAATATGCCCTTCCCACGCCGGTATCCTTCAAGAGTGCCTTGCACAGCATCGACCAATTCCTCCTGCTTCGTAGTTCGATCCCACTTCACCGCATCGAAAGGCACATCCTGGAACTTGCCCTGTCTCGTCAAGTCCAAAATCTCTTTGACACAAGCCTCCTTCGCGTCGGGATTGCTCTCGCTCCACCTGCTGACCCAGAAACCATTAAAGCTGATATCCTTGAAGATGAGCAGTCCCATCGGCAACTCGACCGGCTGCTTACTCATAGCACCATATGTGACCATCTTACTGCCTGGCGCAAGGTGTTTTGCCATATCATTGACCAACTTGCCACCCACACAATTCAATCCCAACCTGATCTTCTCCCTCCCACCATTCGTAAACTCCTTCACCTGATCCCGAAACCCCTTACTCCGCACCTCCTCATCCGTAACCACAACATCCGCCCCCAACTTCTTCAAATCGTCCACAAGCTCCTCATGTCCACTCTCCCTCTTCCTCACAACATTAATACTCTTGTAACCCCACAACTTCCCCAACTGAATCGCAGCCCTCCCCACCCCGGAATTCGCGCCATTCTGCATAAACCAACCCCCCTCCTTCAAGTGTACAAAATCCTTGAGCATTCGATAAGCAGTACAAGGATTGACAGACACAGTCCCAACCTGCTCCGGCTTCAGACCAACCCTATCTTTTATGACCAGTAAATTCTCCTCGGTTGTCTGCGCATGTGTCCTCCAAGTCCCGAACCCCTGTTTCTTCAAAATCACCCAATCTCCCCTTTCAATACCCCTCACTTTACCCCCAGTACTAATGACTTCCGCGACACCTTCATTTCCTCCTACGGCGATGGGTTCGGGCGTTCCTAGGGCGGTGGTCCAAGTGGGTTTCGTGGGATATACGCCTTGGATTTGGTTGATGTCGGCTGGGTTTATGGGTGATGCGAGGAATTTTAGGGTTAGGAGGTCACCGGTTGGGGGTGAGATGCTGTGGCCGTGCAGCTTGAGGACGTCTTTTGGTTCGCCGAAGTTGGAGAGGGTTAGGCATTTGGCTTGTTCGTAGCCGTAGGCTGAGATGTGGCGTTTTTGTGTCGAGGGGAGTGTGGTGTGGCGGGCGGTTTGGAGTGCTGCTCTGGCTGTTGTTGTCAGGGCTCCCATTGTTGTTGATGGAGATGTTTAGGATAAGAATTCAATGCTTTCCTCACGCGATGCTCTGGAGAGCTTCATGCAGGTTGACGGTGTGCCTCGGCAAAGGGACAAGGATCGGAGTCGAGTCCTTTCCAAGCGGCCAACGTCACTCATTATTATTCGACATGGACATGGGCATCCCACTGAAGATGCGACAACACGAAACACATCACATCACGGCGAAGACGATCACATGAAAGGAGGCCGATCACATGAAAGGAGGCCGATCACATGAAAGGAGGCCAAGCTTTGTCTTGGCGCAACATGGCCGCAGCCCATACCATTTTATTTGCCCCTGCCCCGACCGCCTCTCAGATTCGACAGCCATCCACTCCTCCTCCGCAGCACGTTCCACTCGCCCACGACTCCAAGACTTTCCAGCACTTCTGCATTTTCCAGCAGATGCTCCACGAATTTGCTTCTCACAGCTCTCTCATATCCCTCAGCTCCTCGTTTCCCTTCCAATACCCGCTCATTTGCCCACAAGCTTCCCTTCCTTCCTGGCGGTGGCGGTGGCGGTGGCGGAGGGGGTCGCGATGGCATCCTTGGCCTCTCATCCACTACGCCATCTATGGACCTTCTCAGCAACGCATCAATGCCTCCGTTGGTCCAATTCGTCATACTGCTTTCTCCTGGTTTTGAAAGCGTACTCATTCCGCTAACGTCATAGCTAGGCTGCCTCGTCCTGCTCCATCTTTTGGGCTCAGTCCGTTGCTGCCACGACGACAATATCGCATGGTGTCCGATCTTTGTCCATGCCGGTCTTTCGTCCCGTGTCACGTCCGGGCTGATGACCCTTCTCTCCAACGATACCACACGAGGATACCTTGGATCTTGTACCGCCCGGACTTCGTACCCTCTCTTCGGCTGCAAAAGTTCTTGCAGCTGTGTTGAGTCATGTCGATGTATTCTTTGTCCAAAGTGTTGACGATTGCTAAAGCTGCCGCCACTCAACTTATCCTCCTCATCCCCCTTGCTCCACCACCCCGGCAGCAAACTGGTCTGCCGTCCTACCGAATCTCCTACACCAGAGCCAGCTCGCCGAACCGGCTCTTCTCCTAGCGCATCGCGGCGCATCAAGACTTGTCTGTGCTTGTACCAATGTCGTTCAGCGAGTCGAACAAAGTCGATGACCAGCCTGGCTCGAGCACGGCCTCGTCGCTTATCTCTATAAGCTGGGGCCCGCTCTTTTCCGTTTCAGCTGCCTCGGTTGTGGCTCTCGGACTCTGAGACCTTGTTTGCTGGCTTCTTCGGTATCGTGCTGGAACTTTGTTTGCCCTGCAGCCGGTTGTCTGCGATGTCTCATTTGGATGCTTGTCCGGCTGGTCTGGATTTGCGGTCATGTCCAGATTTTCCAGAAAAGCGTTGCAGCGCTGTTCAACGCTGACGGGATGGTATTCGTTCACCGGAGCTGCGACTGTGTTGTACTCCTGTAGTGCCTCTTCGGTGAGGAGAACTGCCTCTTGCGATTGAATGCTGGGCGCCCGCCTATAACGCACGCGATGGTTTACGCGGCCCATACGACTCTTCTCCTTTGTGTTCGGCACGAATGGTTTAACAATACGGACCTGGTTTGCAACTGCATATGTGTGGTATTGTTGCAGTGGGAGGAAGTGCGCCAAGGGTGTATTTTCGTCGTCTTCCTGTCTTCTGCGAGAGGAGTTGCGACGCCCGTCACGCCTGCTGGGTGCGCTACGTCTGCTAGGGTCACTGCGAATGACAGTAATCACCCGCGCCTGCCCGCTGGGGTAAGTAGTAACAGCGTGCTGGACTCTGGCCGACTCCGCATATGGCATCGAGCTTGACTGCTTGTCACTAGCACTGAGAGGCAGCACGATTGCGCTATCGAGATTCTGCTGCTTGTATCCATGGGGTCTGTTCCTCGGGATGTGAATTGTCCATTCAGGACTGGTGGCCTCTTCTCTGAAGCTTTCTCCGATCCGACCTTCATCGCGAATCACCTTCAGCTTACCTTGTGCAAAGGGTTGAGGAGCCGAATATCTCTTGCTCGCTTCCGGAACTGGCCGAGCTCTGTTCCCAGTTCCACACAGGGAGCTTATGTCTTCCGCTATCTGTGGAGCGGATCTAGAGGCTGCCCTGAGTGCTGCATTTTTGGATTCCTGTCTTGGCGTCGATTTCTGCTCCTTCACGTGCGGTCGCGACTTCTGGGACGTGGTATCTGGGCTCCACGCGTCCACTGAAGCGCGATAGCTCTTGTCATACATCGCTAAGATGCCGCGAGCTACTTTGCTGTTGATGCTCAAAAAGGCCCTAGCCATTTGTCCAGCCCTGCGGGTGGTCTTGTGCTGTGATGAAGGCATTTTGGCTGGACTCGGGAATCTTGGATCTGCGATCACACTCTCTGGATTGCTATCAAGTTGGCTTTGATGCGATACCGATACGCTAGAAATGTTGAAGATCACTTCTTGGTTGTTGATGTGATGTCAAGATGTGGTTGTATCGTGTGGCAATTATGCTAACAGTTTTGCAGGTTTGCAAGACTGACAGTGAGTAGCTTGTTGTATGAAGGGAGAGAGACTTGGGGAGATGGGTTGCCTATATATCACGGTGCGAAAGTGTCCTCAGTCCGCAAGATTTTTGACTGGCTGTCGACCTGGCAATGAGGCTGTTGGGCAGCCTGAGGACCACGAGTAAGCTCGATCAGACGTGAGTCTCTCCATTGGACGATCATTGAGCGAGAGAAGGCACACGAAATCTGCCGATGTGGTTATGACCTGAGGCACCTACGATGCCGCTTGGCAAAGCCCTTGCAGTGTAAGCGTGGAGCACAGCCTTGCGGCTCGGTAAGCGCCTTCGGGATGCCGAAGTTTGGTACGAATGACGCCGCCGACAGCGTGGTCCGATCTGCGCCTATTCATCAGAAGGTTGTCGCGGTCGCACAGGACGTGTCCTTTCCGAATAGTCCATTATATACCTTTCAGAGAGGCCTTCTCGTCACGCTCTCCTGCACAGGCACTGTAGATTAGGGGTTCGGGACGCAAGCGAAAATAGAGCCAGTACGGAGAACTTACATGCCACGGCCGCGTAGCGATTTGCCTGACATCGCACAGCTCGATTTGACAACACGTCCATCCTGAGAGGGAACCCAAGACGACGCGCAGATTCCAGCAGTAGTGAGAGTGCTTCTCAGCACAACGCGCCCAAGAGGAGCTATCCCTTCAGCCTTTCGTTCACGAGTGGATCAGCTAAGGCTTTAGCGAATATCTCCAGCAACCAGCGACTGGAAAACTACCACGCGAGCGCCGGACCCGAGCATGGAGCTATTCCCGATGACCAGGCAAGATCAAGATCATACAGGACGGTGATCACCTCAAAAGACGCAGAGGAAGTCGGACTACACGTCGCAAAGGAATCAGTGAATGAGCCGGCACTACTTGAGCAGTATCCGATCCTCACAGTTGGGCAGCATCAACCTGGACTATCGACGCAGAGTCAATCCACCTTTGGCGCACAACCAGCACTAGTACCACCATCGGCCCAAACGCAGGCCCGACCAGGGAAGATGAAACAAGCTCAACGTGGACTCGCAGAGACAGCGCGCCAAATATTCAAACCGGCACATCCTGAGAAGGACTCCAAGGATCTTATGCGGGAGTCCGAACCGCGACTGAATGGCTATGTCGAGCACACTACTTCTGTGTATGGTCCACTTCAGCACGATGGAACCGACCACCAAACCCATGGCCACTCTTCTGATGCGCAGAACAGATTCTTTGGCCAATTACGACAAGCTGGCGCTGTGCTCGCTGGAAAACGGAAGAACCAACATGAGAAGAGCGAAGGTCGCAGTCGAAAGCGAGCACGTGATCAATCCGATTGGCACGATCTCGAGGTATCCGACGAATCGCCTCCCATATCCGTTCCTCCTGGCTGCATCGGACGAACGATATCAATTTCCGTGGATACACATCTAGGGTTGGAGACGGAAGAGTATAGTGTGCCGCCACCGCACGTCTATCAGATGCAGCAGCAACAGCCACCAGCTCCCGTCCCTGTTATGCCCGCAATGCCCGAGCATCGTCCGTACATGACTGGGCAATACTTCCAAACAGCGTACCAGAGCCTTCATGATCCCCACACTATGATGCATGCTTTCGGCGAGCAGGCCGGGTATCTGGCTCAACCTCAAAGTCATCAGCTACCATGCATAGCCGAGGATGAGTTAGCGGAGAGAGAAGAAGAGAGGCTGGACTGCCTCAGGGAGATTGATGACGAGTGCCCTTCATTGAAAATCCTAACCCAGCAACGAGGCCATAGTAAGCCAGCACAGACGACGTTGCAAGATGAAGGCGTGGGCTCCGGAGACGATGCGAACCGACAATATGAATTGGAAGATGTTAGACAGCCGTCTTCGAGCCGGCACCAATCTCAAAACTCAGGCTACGATCACAGCTCCATCCACAAAGTAAGCTCAATGGAAGAAGAATTCAACAGCACCCGATCTCCAGTAAGCTCTCTATCCGACGACACAGAAATGATGCGCGCCAGCGATGATGAGCTCTCGCAAAAAGATCGACTCTCCCTCGCTGCGTGCCAAAGAGCTGTAGCTGAACTTGATGAAGAGAAGGAAAGATTACGTAAACAATTCGAGCAATTGAGTTGGTGCCATGGACAAGAGGAGGAATTTGGTGCTTATACTATGGCTGCGGATCGGGGATTCGATATTCTGAATTAAGAGAAAAAAAAGATTTGGGAACATTTGCGGAGATGGTATAATTTGTCGATGCTAAAGTAATGCCCTCCTATCTAGGTCAGCTCAGCACAGTTTGAATGAAAATGATGTATCGCAAAACGCACTCCGGTCCAGCACACATGCATGATTTTACACAATCTTGATTCCGGTCTCCAAATCCATTTACTCCCGTCACTGCAGCCCAGCGTTCATCAATATGTACCAACTAGCATACCTATGCGCCGCGTTATACGTTAGCAATCTTCCTTTACTATCACATCGAATCTCTTTTCGAATTCAGGCGGCATCTTATTCATCTCATCCATAGCACTCGATGTGGAGGAAGTCATCGCCGATGCCGTCTGATCATTGACAATGGAAGTTTTGGAGCTGTGCATAGACATTAGAGTCGATGCTGGGTACAACCGAAAGAAAACCTGTGAAAGAGGAGCTTGGTGTTGTGACGACTGGGCCTAAGCCGATGAAAAAGTGAGGTGGGTGTTGTTGCTGTTCCAAAGCCGTTGAAGAGGGATGTTGGCGTTGCGGTCACGTAGACGAGGGCGCGAAGAGAGACGATGGTCTTGAAAGACATTTTGCGAGATCGTGAAAGGCTTATGGTGGATCGCTTGGCTGATCGTCTTCTGGAGAGTGCTGCTGCGTGAATACATATATCTTTTGAAAATCAATTGGCTTAGTCTAAGCCAAGGATTCTGGTGTAAGCTGCAGCCGTTAAGGACGACAGTTGTGCGGTAGGATTTCGCCAAGGCAATTCAAGTAGCTCAGTCTTGGGATGCTTGGAGTTCTCAAGTCTTTCAGAGGCCTTCACGTATAGCATATTGCATGGGATTTCCTCACGTTGTTGCGTGTCCATAATTTCCAGCCTTGAATCCAAGCTATTCCACGCTTCGTTGTTCATTGCTTATTGCGAAGCACATCCACTCTCTGACTATTCTGTTGTCATTGATAAGGTCATTCATTGTCGAATGATAGATACACATGCAATGATGATGTCCCCAACTCAGTCATGCACGCCGTCTTATGCTGATCTGGCATCCAAGGCTGAGAGCGAGGCATTGCTGACAGTTTTGATGACAGGCCTAAGCAGCGCCGCGCTCGATCGACTCGTCAATATATATCTGGAGGTCTTCCTGTCGAACTGCTCTACAATCAGTACCCCACCATGCAAACGTCCACCATACAGCAGCCACCATCAAGCCATGGCGTACCCCATCTCCCTAGACACCTGCTTCCTAGTAATGAGTAGAACCCAAACCCACACAAACCCAAGGACTGGGCAGCATAGGAAGGGACTACAGGTAGCATGACCCATCGGGCTATAGGAAGCTATGCTAGGCGGACTAGCTAGCGTAGTAGCTATAGAGGCAGTTAGTAGTAATTAGAGCCCTATAGTAGAGGCACATGAAACGTAACTAGTAATGTATACTAAACGAAGGTTAATAATGTCTCCCCCTAGTAGGAAGAGGGCTATATGTACTAGTCGAGGCCTCTATCTAACTAGGTAGATAGGTATATCCTAGTTACTAGACAATATCCCTCCCTTTCTAGGTATCTAACTAGATACAACCCTGCGAACATATACGTAAGAATTAAATAGGTATACCGAAAACAAATAGGTATGCCTTTTAGTTACTACCTAAGGTAGCTTCCTAATCGCCCCCCTAGGGGCTATTAATCCTAGCGCCCTTTTCTCCGATAGCTTACCGATTACTATACCGATCTAAGCTTATAGTACGTAGCTTAGCGAAGCTCGTACTTACCGTAGTTCTCGCCTAGTACCTCGTCGTCCTCTTGTCGATAGGAGAGGTTACCTACGGCATAGTAGCTCTTGTCGCCGTACATCTTACGCTCGAGATTAGCTTAAACCGCTAGAGCTTCGCGAACCGCATTATAGGCGCGCTAGTTCTACGCCTTAATATAGTTCCTAAGACCCTTGTAATCTAATCCGAAGATCTAATTAAGCTCCTCTCGAATAGTAGGATTAGTCTATAGAATGCGACTAACAAGAGCGTCTAATATAGGACTAAGGCTAGTAAGTTAGATAGCGTAAGGAAACGCGTATAGAATCGTACTACCCTAGCGAGTAATAGGTATAAGGTACCGGTAAGCCTCCGTAACCTAAGTAACGGTAAGATTGAACCCCTTAACCTTGGTTCCCTTAATGTAGTAGAAACCTAGATCTATGCGTATCCGAGTACCTATACTAGTAACGTCGCTATAAGGCAGATATAGTATACTAAACGAGATAGAGCCTTCTAATAGCGGTATTAAGATCTACTACGTAATCTTACTATTAGCTTAGTCGCTTATAGCCTTCAAATCCTTAGGTATAAGGTACTTCTCGGTTAGCTCTCCTACTTAGCCGCTTAGTAGTACAAGACTACGAGCCTTAAGCTTCTATACCTATATAGCGAAAACCTCTAGATCGTATATATAATCGACGCCTTAAGAGTAGGCGAGCTTATCCTCCGCTTCGAAGGATACTAATACGCGGATTCTATTAACGCTAATGCCTTCGACTAGTTCTAGAATATTGCTATTTAAGCGTATTGTCTCCGCTAGAGGCAAGTTGCTTTTCTTAGGTATATCGGATTCGTAATAGAACTTAGTAGGCTTTAGTA